>JAHWFP010059986.1:30184-83023 GCA_023313725.1 Lithobius niger | reverse complement strand
TCATTATCTGATAAGCTTCTTTTCAATCTACTTCTAGGAGGTGTTTTGACCTTATGGCGACACTGTAGCCAATCGAGGATCGTTGGGGCGTGGTCAGTTTCCACTTGTTGCTGTGTTACTTGGCGCTGGCCAGAGGATTTTTTAATGCAATCCCTCCCATTCAAAACTTTGGTATTTGGCGACCGAACGACGATTGGTTGCCGTTCTTTAGGCGCCCGAAAGTCTGAAGGCGCTGGGGACTTGACCACTCCCGGGGGGCTGGGCGGGGTCTGTTTACGTACGCGCTTTTTTGATTGACGCGCTCGGGGGGCTGACACATTCGCAGCGTTGGGGGCAAAATCTCGAGGCTGGTTTACAGTTTGGTTTAACAAATTAATCCCTGGGATTCCCAAAACCACATCGAAAATAGGCCTAGATGCTTTCGAAACGCAAGCTACTGTTTTTAACATTGCTCCATTCGTTAATTTGATACCTAAGTGTACCTGTTCTAAGACCACTATGTCGGTGCTTAGGATTGTTTGGCATCTGCTTTTTTGCTTTAGGCGTGGCCAACCTTTGGCCAGTTTGGCACTGACGATTGAAACTGAGCTCCCGGAATCGCACAAAACTTTAATGTTATGCTTTCCCACACTAGCATCCATAGTGCTGGATTTTAAAATAGTTAGGGCATCTTTCCCCACGAGAAAGCATGCATTAGCGGACGCCGAAGCTTTGTTAAGTTCGGGGCAGCGATTGCGGAAGTGTGAGGCCGAGTCGCACACGTAACACGTTCTAACATTGTTAGATTTTACATTGTCAGATTTATCAGTGTTAGCATCAGAGCTAATTACACTATCACTGTTATTATTAGTCCCAACCGGGTTAGCTAATACATTTCGAGTTTGTTTGTTTTGTTTAGAAAAGACTTTAGAAGTCTGACTAGACGACGGAGCACTAGCTTGTGCTTTCCCTGTTTTAAGGGCCATATCGGCAGAAATTTGTTTATTTCTGGTTGTGAACTCGTCACAGAGTTTGGCTGCTTCGTGCAACGTACCAAGTCTAATTTGATCCGGCAACCACTTGCGCAGTGCAATGGGACATGATTTAGTGAATTGTTCAAGCATAACTAAATTAGCTAGCTTGTCGTAGCTGCCATTAATTTCAGCTAGGGACACCCATCTTGAAAACAGGGTATTCGAGTGCGAATGCATGTTCGTGGAACAATTGTTCGGTGCCACGTTCGAGTGAACGAAACTGAGCTTGTACGGCTTCCTTAGTTTGCACAAACCTTTCAAGTAACCTGATTTTGACTAATTCATAATCATGCATTTCTAAAACAGACATTTGATCACATACTTTAATCAAAACTTCACCGAGAAGGGGCTGTAGTCCGACGACCCATTCTGTTTTGTCAATTCTCTGGGTTTCCATAGTTTTTTCAAATATTTTTAGAAAACTATTGATTTCCGTTTCGGAAGTCCATCTATTTACAAGTCTGACAGTGTCAGCAATTTTACCCGGTTTATTTACGGGAACACTATGAATTGGGGGAGTTACAGTACCACTGCTAGAGTTTGAACTACCATTAAGATTTGCAGCCGTTAGCCTTGCTAGTTCGATCTGCTTATCTAGTTTTACCAATTCACGAGCACTAGCGCGTTCGCTATTTTGTGCTTCTTGCTCCTTTAATAGAGCGTCTCTATCCCTGATTTGGGCCTCTTGGTCCCGTAACGCTAGTTCGTGCGCCATACGTTTATCGACGGCGGCTGCCTCGTGAGCTCGGCGTTTTTCTACATCCGCCATTTCTAAAGCTCTTAACCTTAATTCTTCTGTTTTCAGCGCGAGCTCTTGCTCTTTGGCTGCTAACTCTTTCTTTTGCAAAATGATAGCTTCTCTTTTCTCTATAGCCGGGGCTAATTCGTCAGAGAGCTCGTCAACGGAAATTTTTTCTTCCTCGACGGCATTTTTCAAAATAGTTACGGATTCGTGTCTTGTCTCCGTTACGGTTAGGCCTAATTTCAAACAGGCCTTTTTAAGGTCTTTATACTGAATGTCACGAATGACGTCTTCAAAATCGTCATGTTGGACATTTTTAACTTTAAGCTTCAAAATAAAACTCTTATAAATGAAACTTCATTAAAATGCAGCCGCAAATTAATTTTACTTTAAATTGAGCAGAGCGAGTTATTAAAAACACTTCTCTCCCAACTACCATTAAGTTTTAGCAAGAAATACACTTATTTTAGACCTCCTAGCACTCAGGTGTATAAACAATTAAAATACCTAAAAGGCTCTTAACTATAACACTCGGCTTGGCGGCCTTAAGCATATCCTATGCACACTTACCCTGTACACAATCACTGTGCGGTCAGTCTAGTCCAAATCCAAACTTCCCACCTGACGAATGAATCGGCTAGCACACTTCTACTTGCAGTAGGACGTCTGGTTGAAGGCCTACTTCACTGTGACGATGGTTGGCGTTGTCCAAGGTCCACTGAATACGGCGACGGAGCTTTTTTCCCATAAATGGTGAAATCCTCCTCGCTGTTTACGGTCCACGGCTTGTTGATTTCCAAGACGGGGGGGGGGGACATCTACGATCCTTGCTTCTGGGCTCCGGAACGGCTGATGATGGGCACTGTTGTGGTCGGCAGTGCGGACATCGGGATTTGCATTGATTTTAGCGGCAATGCTGACGTCTGCTTCAGCATTGATTTTGACTACAATGCGGGCGTCTATTTCTGTGACTATGGTGTCGCAGTCACGGACATCTTTGTTATTGAAGAATTGTTCAACACAAAAGGCATAGTAGCATGGCAGGGGGGAAACGCTTGTAGGAACAGCACCTGTTCATCCCACCGCTGCCACCATTTGTAACGGCGGATGCTACGACGGAGGAGGTGCTTGTAACATCGCCGCTCGCCTGGTGTAACTTGATCTTCTTACTATTACTTTTGGGTACTTTTTGTTTCAAATAAGCACAACAGCTACAGTCCCGGCGTAGGGAATGGAGCTACACATGTCCTAATATTGTAGGCTAACTGTAATAATAAGCGGTAACGCTGCCACCAAGGTGGGAAAATTAGGCTAGCTAAGCTAAGTTTAAGAGAATTGTCTTAATTTCTTACTTCTAGCGAACGACTGACGAGTAAACCAACTGGGTTTTAAACTTATGGTTTTATTTTTGAACAAACATGTTAAAAATCAAAACGCACTTTACATTTACATTTGGCAAATTTACAACTGAATTAGTTTATAAATAATACGGGGAATTTACAATAAAATTCAACACTAGAACAAACACGATGTTCAGTTAAAACATTTTCAAATAAAAAAAGTGATTTTCTTAGGCACAAGGGGATTTCGCAAAAGAGCCCTCTAAATTACGAACAGCCTCGGCTGTCTAGTAATAGTAGACCTGTTTTACAGTTATTTTTCTACGTGTATACTGCAAAGCATTAAACCTCCCAGAGTTGCTGTTGATAAGTCAACTCCTTAAATTATAGAGCCGCGGCTACCTATAAAGTGGATCCGAGCGTTTAATCAATGGAAACCCCACGAAGATCAAACCGTCCTTTGTTTACTTTAAACTGCGTTTAAAAAAAACATGAAATAAAGCTGGTTTTTAGTAAGGGACCGTGAACCCTTAAATTATGGCCGCCAACGTCCGAAATGCCGTTTGGCTTGACGCTCCATAAATTTACTTTCTAAAGCTACGAGGTTAAGTTAAGTTTAAACTATAAATTTTGAATGTAAGTCCAAAAATTAAACTTTTAAAGCTAAACTAAGTACGATACGAACCACTACCTTTGCCCGGCATGGCAACAATCGGACCGCGGCATCTCCACTCCCGACCGGCGTAGCGACCTCTAGCTTTGAGAATCCTTGAGCTGTGCTGTGCTCACGAGTGTCTCTGGGTTTGGGGTTATATACTCATTACCGGAAGTCGGCGCGGACGCCGAGGATAGCTGCGGAGGGGGGGTGCGGGGAAGAGGAGTCGGACATCTGGAGGAGGAGAGACTGACCCAAATCGGCCGAGCTGTCACTACCGGAAGTTGGAGTGGCAGCGCGGACGACCGGGGTAGCTTGTGCGCTCTGACTGGCTGACGGAATTGAAGTAGTGTTTTGGTTGGATGGATTCGAATTGACAAAGGGAATTGCCGACTTGGAAACTTAGAGGCCTGGCTTTGAAGGTGCAAGTGAGTTTTCAACTCATAACAACGTGATTTTTAGGCCTATTAAAATAAACTACGACGTTAGGCATCGCAACTATTGAAGGAGGGGGGGGGGAACGAAGTGTAATGCACAGAATAAACATTTGACTTTGGGAAACGGATTGCTATGTACAAGGCATGTTTTTAACGAAGGAAAGCTAGTTTGTTTACGTTTTTAGAGGTTCACTACGGTCGGAGTTTGGATGGAGATGCTATAAAAAATAAACATAAAATCATACACTGGGTCCATAGAAATAGACAAACATAAACATTGGAGCTCCGGTAGGGTTCATGGCAAGAAGTTAAATTTACCAAAATGCATTAAGTGCACAAATAAAAAGATTAAATGTTCCAGCTAGTTTTTAAAGGGCTAAGTGCAGTTTAGGTTAGATTTTAAACTGGTTTGAACATCGGACATTTTTCATAAATAAACAAAGTCGTCACCTGTTACAAATAAAAAATATCGTGTGTTGGCAATATCTAAAACACAACTAAGCTGAAAGTGTTTCGGCTTTATGCCTAAAAAAATATACATTATTTACATTTTTAAGTGAAATCGCCATAAAGACGATGCTCTTCTGGTAGGTAAGAGTGCTGCCCTCAGGTTTTTTCTTCGGTGGTGTTGAGGTGTCCTCACCACGAGCGTCTGATACGAGACCGCGTTTACAAATCTAGTGTGCAGAGGCACACTGGCATGCGGCTGAGAGTGTTGAACCAGCACTGCAACACCACCATGTGCACGTGGCACAGGGTCAGCATCCAGACGGTAGACAGAATAACCTCGAACAACCGGATTGTCTGACGCCTTAAAGCAGGTTTCCTGTAGACAGCAGCACAGAGGTCGCCAATGCGACAAAAGCAGCCGCAGCTCTTCGGCATGGTTCCGATAACTTTGGCAGTTCCACTGACCGATGGCATGCGCAGGCATTAGGGCGGGCTGAAGATTGAATCATTCTCCTCAACTCCTCCTCTGGGCGATCCGAAAACATCCGAATCCTCACCCGAATCAAAAGATGGAGTGAGGTTCAGAACGAAGTTGTCCTCGGAAGGAGGAAAAAGTTCCGGAGAATTGGAACAGGAAATCTCTCCCTGCTCCATGGGCAAAGTATCATCAAGATGTTGAGGGGACACAACGGACCCCTCAGCAAGCTGGCCGTTCAACAACCGTATCACCTTCTCTCCTGGTGGCGACGTCCTCACGGGTGGTGTTGAGGCTTTACCAGCAGGAGCCTTCTTCTTCAACGTTTTCTGTGGTTCACTCCGGGCAGGCGGAGGCTTCGCTGAAGCTTTAACCTGCCTGGGAACAGATGCAGCAGCAGAAACAGCAGCAGGAGCAGAAACAGCAGCAGGTGCAGAAGCATTTGCAGGCTGGGCAGGTGTAGACGGCAAGGCAGCAACCGGGTCCGAAGGACCCAAAAGACCCTGCAGAGATGGATGTTGCTGGGTCAACAAAGTAATAAGCTTGCCCACCGTCCTTGTCAAAGACCTGAGCTCAGCGCGTAAATCTGCCAAATCAGCAGACTCACTAACTGGGCCAGGCGTTGGCGCACTGCACACCTGCGCAAAAGAACGAGTCATTGCCGGTGCCGATAGCTTGGCTTTCTTTCGGACCTCCGAGTAGGAAAGCCCGTCCTTCACCTTTAGTTCCTGCACTTGACGTTCCTCAACATAAACACGACAGTCCCGTGAAGAGGCTTGGTGCTGACCACCGCAGTTGACACACTGCGTCGGGCCAGCACAGTCAGCGGCCTCATGGGCTGCCTGAGCACAGGAAACACAGATAGGCCTACCTTTACACGAGCCGCTGGTATGGCCGAAGCGTTGACAGCGGAAACACCGCATCGGATTCGGAACGTAACTCCTGACCTTCAAGCGCAGGTAACCGGCAGTAATATGCTGCGGTGCAACTGGCGTATCAAAGGTCAGGAAAAAGGTGTCAGTTGGCTGGGCACCATTCTCGCCTTTCCGTGTCAAACGCCTCACAGCCGTAACACCCTGTGACTTGAGTTCGTCCAGGATGGCATCATCACTGAGACCCCTCAAATCAAAGCATGTCACGACCCCCTTGCTGCTGTTCAAAGTACGATGCGGCTCGACATGCACTGGGCATGACCCCAGTGCACTCGCTTTCAAAAGCCTCTTCGCTTGACCATCGTCTGCAACTTCCACAAGGTATCCCCCAGCACGGAGCTGAGAGACACTATTCGGATCAGAACCACAGATCCCTTTCAGAGCTTTGTGAACAGTGAATGGACCGAGTTGTGTAACATCTCGGCCCTCGCCTGTCACCACCAGGAACTTCGGGACGTAGTCCCGACTCTTACTCAAGTCTGGTAACTGGGCACCAGGCCCAACCATCTCGGGTTCCCTCCTCTGGCGCTTGCTAGTGTGGCGAGGAGGGGAAGAATTTTGGGGGGAAGAAATTTTATCAGGGGAGGGGGGGAAGTAGTTGCCATGTAGAGCAAAAAGAAGTCGCGGCGGTGCGCCCCCCAGAAAACAAAACCCCGCGCGGCACTCGGGTGATGCAGGGCCGGAAGCCGCATATCCAGGGCCCTGCACCAGGAAGCTAACACCGCCGTCTATCTTGGTGAGGTGGCAGCCTAAGCATGCCGAGAGGCGAGGCCACCAAGGAAGCCGTACACACCACCTCCGTCGATAACCCAAACAGTTCGGGTCCGTGATGCAGATGGATACAGCACAAGCCACCTCCCCACATCGACAGGACCCGAAAAGTCATAGCCGATTGACCTTAGGCCGGCTCGCCCAGGCCACCCGTCTTCCGGAATAAGGAGCCAAAGCCCGAAAGCCAGGATCTCCGCCTCCACGGATTACTAGGTTGCAGCACACGCCCAACATGCTGGGAGATGAGGATGAAAAGCCCAGTGGCCAGAACGGGCAAATTAGAATCAAACCCAAAAGGGGATTCAAACCACCAAACATCCTCTAAGCAGCCACCCCGGGCCCGGTTTGTCCGGATGTCCCTTCACCTCTTTCCGACTAGTGCTTGCGACGGGTGTTAAACCTGCCCGCCATACACACCGTAGGCACACTCGCAAACCGTAGTGTTGAGGTTGCTAGTGTTCAAGACGGACTAAAAAACCCTCCGCCATGCAGATCCTTGGCACACTAGCAAACCATGACCTTGGGTTCCCTTTTAGTCGCCTTCTACGACACGCAGGGGTACGGTGGGCTTATTCTACCCCCAGCCCACAGGGGGTAACTAGGTAGGCTACGGTAGTGTTGGCTTAGTTGTTAAATGAAAACCCTGTACTCTCGAGTTGCTTCCAGATAAATTAAGTTAAATGGAATTGTATTAAATTATTTATTTTATTTTATTTTCAAGTGTAGGCTTATGTCTGAGACAGGAGAAGTTGTAAAAACGCCTATGTTAGCTGTTCCTATCAGCAGCTCTAGTGTTGCTGTAGGAAATACAGAAATGAGTGCCAGTGTTAATTTAAATTTTAATCCAAGCCACAGTAGCTCTAGGGTAGACCTTACAATGGCTTCCAAAACAGTGGGTTTATACGCTGAATTCGATGCAGAAAATGATACGTGGGAAAAATATACTAGTCGTATTAGCTAATATTATCGAGTTACGAAAATCCCAGCTTCAGATGAAGTCGATTTTTTAATGGCGTCCGTAGGCGAGGAAATGTTCGACATAATCATGAATATCATTTCGCCAGCATTACCAAGTTCAATGATGTATGACTTCGTGGTGAAAACTATTCTTGACGACATCGAACCACTACCTTCTGTAGTTTCCGAACATGTTAAATTTTTCCGTAGGTCTCAGAAGTCGGACAAAAGTATTAGCAATATGTTCTTAATAAAATGCTAGAAAATATACTAACACGTGTAAATATGAAATAAGTACGGGTAAATTTTAAAAAATAAATCAGTTAGATACATATTATAAGTCCAGTGAGAAGCGCCAATAATTTATGAATACAAAAAGTAATACATATTTTGTGTTGTATTTAATGTATGTATTATTTATTGTTATTATTAATCATAAATTGTAAAAGAAAAAGATGATGTAATATCTCATACAAGCTTTCTATAAGCTTCGAGAATTGCTTGCAATAAAAAAACTATTATTATTATTATTGTTAAAGTTACTCACTAAATTTTGTGACTTTGACAAGATCACAGAAATTAATAATGAGATGATACGAGATCGTCTGATAGGCGGTGTAAAATCAAACACTTTGCAACGCGAACTTCTGAAGCAGACTCTGGATTTGAAGGCTACAACATCATTAGCTTTATCCTTGGAATCTGCTGAAATAGACCAAGAAGTAATCCGTTCTCATTCTAAAACAATTAATTACGTATCTCACAAACTGAGGAAAGCTCAGAATAGAAGCAAGTCTAGTAAAGATTTAATTTGCTAGTGCTGCGGAAAATCCTGACACGTGAAAACCAGATGTAAATACAAGGATTTTATTTGTGGCCGATGTCACACTCCTGGACATTTAAAAGCTGTGTGTCGAAAAAGTAGCAGTAGTAAAGCGTCAAAAACTGCAGAACTCGAGTTCAAATTTTAAGGCTAGGCCCAAAAGTAAACTAAAATACAGTTATAAAAAGAAAGTCCACAAGGTTGTACGTGAAACTAACAGTGAGTCGGATGTTGAGCCCTAAAATTCTGAGTCTGCTTTGGAAAGGTTGAGTGTGAATCCGAGGACGATTATTGTCTTCAAAATAATACAGTAGGACTGTCGGAGGCCGCAGATCAAATTTCAATTCCTGTAGTAAAAATAAAATAGTGATAGTAGTCAACTCATTAAAATTTCACAAATGGATTATAAATAAATATGGATGCAAACTTATTTACGTTGCCTTTTGGACTTAAGTGTCAGACTGCCTGAGTGGGAATAGAGCCCACGACCTTTGAAACCAAAGGCCAGAGTCTATCACTCAGCCATACTGACACGGCCACAGGACACGTCCGTAGGAAGCATTTAACACGCATACATATACATATAATCATACACTTATTTAACACTTATCGAGCCCAATTGACTTTCTGTCCCGTTTATAACATATGGATTATGCCTGTCTGCCTCAAGTTTAAATTATGCTTAAAATGGAGCTGGATTCCGGGGCAAATGCTACAATAATACCGAATGAGTGGCATGAAAAATACTTTGTGGATTGTCCGCTTAAGCTCAGTTCGTATTCCATCCACTCATACACCGAAGGGATGTTGAAAACGATTTACACAGTAAGTCTCAAGGTAACCGTTAATGGTCGAACTGAACACTTGGATGTTCTTGTTTAAAAAAAATGTACAAACCTGCATTAATTGGGAAAGATTGGCTTTCAATCTTTAGAATTAACTTTGAACCTTACTATACAAACAAACAAAAGTTAAAAGAGTTAAACAGATTAAAGCAAAGATTCCAACAGCTGACACTGATGCAATAGTGAAAGGTTTTCCTGAACTTTTCAGTGAGGGTATGGGTAAATTCAAAAACGTCAAAGCCAAGATTCAGTTAAAGTCCGACAAAAACCTGTGTATAGTCACGTTCGCCCTGTCCCTTTGGCACTAAAGCAAAAAGTTAATCAGGAAATTGAGCACCTGGTTAGCTTAGGAATCTTGGAGCCTGCAGCAACCTTAGATTGGTCAACCCTGATCGTGATCATCCATAAGGCCAATAGCGACATTAGAATTATCGGCGATTACAAAACCACCGTAAATCCACAGTTGGAGGTGGACCATTATCCAGTTCCCACAGCTGCAGAACTTTTCAGTGAATTAGCAGGTAGTGACATATTTAGCCTTATCGACCTTAAGGATGCCTTTTTGCAAATAGAATTTAGATCCTGAATCGCAGGCAGCATTGACAATAAACACTCCCCTGGGTCTTTTTCGCTGGCTTCGTGTACCTCTGGGCCTTGCATCCAGTCCTGGAATTTTCCAGAGGGTCATGACGCAAATCACGAGTAAAATCCCCAAATGTTCACTATTTTATGATGACATCCTCATGCGCGGGAAGGGGGAAAAGCATGACGAATCATTAAACCAGCTGCTAACTGCTTTACAGGATGCAGGGGCTAGGCTTAGGATCGACAAGTGTAAGCTGTCACAACCTGAACTAAAATACTTAAGGGATATGATAAATGTTGAAGGCCTGCATACACTCCCTGAGATGATAGAATCAGTCACAAACGGCGACAATTTGTATTCAACTTGTATTCAAGAACTACAAACTTTCTTAGGATTCGTGAATCATTGCTCAAAATATCTCCCTAACCTTGCTCATATTCTTTCCCCTGTTACCCGGTTGTTGAGCCCTAAAGCAAACTGGATATGGGGGACTGAATGTGACCAAGCTGTTAGCAAAGTAAAAGAACTATTTTTCAAGTCAAACGTTTTGGTCCAAAGTTAAAACTTAAACTAGTTTGTGACAGCTCACCTTGTGGGGTGGGAGCTTGCCTTATGCATATCATGCCTAATGGCGAATCACGCCCAATAACATTCGCTTCACAGAAGCTAACAAAAACATGAACAAGGCTATATTCATTTCGACCGTGAAGCTCCCAGTTTGGCTTGGGGAGTTAAGCGGTTTCATGAATACGTTTATGGTCAGAAGTTCATATTGCAGTCTGATCAGAAGGCTTCAATATGGATTTATGGCCCTAAAAAGGGTATACCACAGATGGCAGCAGCTTGTGTGCAACATTGGGTGGTTATACTTAACGCTTACGATTACGACTTTCAACACTTACCCGGCAAGCAGAATTTAACTGCTGATGCACTATCCAGACTTCCACTCCCTAACGACAAGGAGTTAGAAGAAGCAGAAGACCAGTACAATGTACTAGTATTGGAAACAATCTCCAACTTACCAGTGCTAAACAAAGCCTTGGTTATTGACAGCAAGCGTGATAAATTATTGTTCAAAGTGTACTGTTATGTTAATCGCAGCTGGCCTGAAGTGTGTGACAATCCTGACATGCAGCCGTACTTCACACTCAATCTCAATTGAAAGTGACACTCTTTTTGGGGGATTCAGAATCGTCGTGCCAACAGATTTAAGATGACAAATTTTAAAAGATTTGCACAGCTCACACCTTGGTATTGTTAAATTAAAGAGCTTGACTAGGTCTAAGGTGTGGTGGCCTTCTACGGACGCAGATATTGAAAATAAAGTTAAATCCTGTTCTAACTGCCAAGAATTTAAGGATACTCAAACCTGGGAGTATCCACAAAAGCCAAATTCTAGATATCATGCTGATTTCCTAGGACCATTGGACAATTTTATGTTCCTAATCCTAGTTGGTTGACCTAGTTGGTTGAAACTACGACTTCAGCTAAAGTTATTGATATTTTGAATAACCACATTGCCGAATACGGCTTGATGAATTCTTTAGTTAGCGACAACAGTCCACAGTGGACCGCCAAAGAATTTAAATCATGGTTAACGGAATCCAATACCTGACAGGTCCGGCCTTTGCCCCGTGGATTAACAGATTAGCAGAAATTTCTGTCCGGAATTTTAAACGTGTCTATAAAGCTGCTCGGCGGGACGGATCCTCAATACAAGAAAGCATAAATGCATACTTGTTATCCTCACGAATCACGACAAGTTCTACCCCGCAAGCTACACCTGGTAAATTATTCTTCAACCAAGAATTAAAATCCAGATTGGAATTGCTATACCCTGACCCTGTGGCCGTTGCGAAAAGAAATCAACAAAAGCAGATTAAAAGCACTCAACACCGTGAGTCAATTAACTCTCAAGTTGGCGATAAAATCTGGTATCATGATTATAGCACAACTAATTCCAAGCTATGGTCAAGTGGTTCTATCAAAAATAAACTATCACAATTGGTTTATAACGTACTTACAGAAGAACAAGTTGAAATGCGAAAACATCGCGAACAATTGCGCCGTAGAATTGATTCGGAAGATGCCGTAGATAAGTCACGAAAAGCACTAAATCTGGTAGAAAATTCTGCTAATTCTAGCATGAATATTAAAGGCGGTAATTAGCAAGAAAGCTTAGTTCGAAGAAGCGGTATTCTGTTGGTGCATCATGGTGCATCACGTCACAGCATGTGATTTCCAAGCTTTCGAATTGTCGGAAGTCAGTGGGCCAATCACGGCGTTCCACTGTTGCTAGACCGGTGTTAACACCAATCAAAACACCTCACCTGACAATTTACGAGTTGCGACACCAGGTGTCAGCATGATCCAAGCGAAATCACCCCACACACAGCCAGTGGGCGAGTCTGATGACGTCACTGTTCCCAGTGATCAGGCCATGTCGCAAAACATCAGCGCCTCCCAGCAAGATATTGGAGCGACAAGTGGCCTGGAGCCTCCTTTACTTACAACAGCTGTAACAGCTAGGGACACACCCAGGATGTGCCTTACAGAATTTTGGTTTGGCATTAGCTTTGTCTGATACTGGCTTTACAATCCTTAAACTTTCTCACACCCAGTTTGAAAAGGTCTGAGAAACATTAAAAGAGTTCATCTTCAGTAATAAGCTACACTTCCTCCCTAATCTCCATATTGAAGAATTGTCTCTCAGGCTTAAACTGAACGTTCATATCCGCCCCTTTCCCAACAGAGCAGGCTGGTTGCCTGAAGCTACAATCACACTGATAGTTTCAGTTTCAATTTAACGTTTAGTTATCAGTCCTCCTCACCTACCCATGACTTTGGGGTAACGGCTGTTGGATTTAGTTTGAGATTAGAAAAATAAGTTATATACCAACTAATGGGTATCATGCTGAATCTACTTCTGGCGGTAATCTACGACCATTTAATTTGCAATGAACATCACATTTGTTATTACCGCATTTACCAGGTTAGAAGCACTGGGCGCTTGGCAAATTTGAGCGGAGGTTGCTTCTGTGTGGAGATAGAAAAACTTCACTAGTGCACACCGTAATGGCAGCTACTGTTGGCCTTCCACCACATTTATTATCTCGTAATCAAAGGTAAAGTTATTTTGCCTTTTAGTACTGTGTACTACCTTCATGCTGCATACTTTTTAGCAGTTTAACGACTGTTATCGTAAATGACCAGGAGTGCCCGCTGTTCGTCCGTGAAAAATGCTGATGTTTGCGCACGCTAAACCAGCTTTTCGGTTAAGCGCGCGAGTCAGTATTCTCTGTGCAGGAACAGGAAGTTGAACCCAAGCAGAGAAAGTGATCAATGGTGCGATCATGGAGGAAGGAAGACACGAAGCTCAAACGGGGAATGAAATTGGCTCTGTTAATTAAAAGTTGATTTAAATTTCGATATTAACAATTAAAACAACTGAAATTGTAAAGAAGCTACCAGTTTTCAGGAATTATTACAAAAGATGCAAGGTGAAAGAGGAAAATTACGATTTTTAACTCGGATTTTCACGTGATTTGTATCACTACTGCATGGGTTTGGAGGTGAACGTTTAGGCTTATTGAGAAATGAGACTTTTTGTTTTAGCATGCAAAAAAACCTCTCATATAACCCGCAGATCCGATTTTTTAATTTATTTCTTTTTGGTAATTTTGCGTATTTTATGTAGGCGCTTATAAATTGGGACAAAATAAGGAAAACTGCCAACGTTTCATACGCGGCTTTTAACTGAATTGCTGTTTATAACAGGGTAAATACAATATTCACACACAAACAGGTTATGGTATTTATGTTGGAGTTCAGACTCTCATCCAACTCTTGACAAATGGCATCTGAATCAGAACTGCCTGCTTCCTCAACAAATAAATGGTATTTCTTTTATGAATACTTATGATTCTTCTTTTTACCATCAGAGTTGCCAATTACGGCTTAGAAGTGGAAGTCAATATTAAAGGGATTGTGATTCTTAGTCATCAATTTGCCATACAAGCTGTAAACGTGTTAACAAAGGAAAAATGTTCACAAATTTTCTTTGCTTTTATATCTGTTGTTTTTTTTCATTATGCTGCTGAGATCTTCAAGGCGAAGAATCCCGTCCACCAAACCTTTATTTTGTGTTTACAAAGTTTAAAGTAAAAACGAGGCAATGCAGAGAGTTTTGGGGCATTTCCCCTTCCCTTCTTCTTGAAAATCTTGATTTTTGAATCGCCAGTAAAGAATATGCTATGTTCCTTACACGCCCCATGAAGAGGACTCGACTTGGGGGTGTTCGTGACATTCAGAGTACATTACTAGAAAAGGAAATTAGTGAACTGTTGCCTTGCCAAAATTCGCCATTACAAACTTCTAAATATGCAGCTCTCATCCTACACAAAGTAAGATGCAGTGAGATCTGAACAGATATTCTTAGAACTGGAGATTACATGATAAACAGATTTATACATAAAACAAGTTATACAATGTTAACCAAGACGATATCATATTGCACTCATCGGCCTACTTGGCTTGCATGGTAGGTTCGTTTGTTTTTTTCCTCCAAGAGATGAGGCCCTCAGTGAAAAACGTTATACACTCGTTCCAAGAACTTCTCGTTGGCAATGTGTAGCAAAGAATAGGCTCAAATCTTTAAAAAAAAAAAAGCATTTTGACACTGGGGTGTACCCCCCACAACTTAGCTAAAGTTTAGCCTTATAACTTGCGAGACACTAGTTCGTTTTGCAATGAGACATAAAAGCAACAAAACTCCTTACGTTACTAATATCACAAAGTAGTAAAATGGACCTTTTTGGTTGAAAGTATCTTCATCAAACTGTAAAAACTGGATAAGGCAAAGGTAGCCAAGGTTTTCTCAAAAACATTACTATTTTACAGGAATCAATTTAAAAATAAAAAAATTAAATAAAAGTTATCGATAATTGTAAATGAGGATTCCTTGAGTTGCACCCATCACTTGCTAAAATGTGTGTTACTAAGGAACTTGGGGATATAAATCTAAGGTCAGAGTTTTTAAGAAATCAATCTACTTCACAGTTTCTTCCAATTATGTTAGCTGGAAAACTAGGTTAATACTTCTAAATTCTAGAAACATAGTTCTTTCAAAATCAAAAGGAGGACAAAATTTATTTTTCCATTCCATACAGTCCTTAACAAACTTACAGCTACGACAAACGTCATGACCATGTCCACAACAATATCAACAGTTTGAGCTGATAGTACTTTGCTTAAAACGGATGTTTCTGCTGGCAGCTGGAGCTCATCGCTCTTTGTCGTCCTTAACGAAGGTTGGTTGCTGGGTGGGGTAGAGGTGGGAAAATGCTAATCATTTCTCTCATGAGATAGGTCGACCGTCTCAACTGTTTACCTCTCTCTGCAGCCTGGGTCAGAATCAGATAAATTGTCATTACACTTAGTTTTGTAAAAAAAACACTTAATTTTTCAAGAGAGTTTACACCCAGAATAGCATCAAATTTGCTACTGCCAACCTTGCTAATGCTAGCTGTAATTTTTAGACGTTCATTAGGTGTTCGTAAAACAGCTTCACTTTGTTCAATTTAATCAGTTTTTGCACCGATCGGTTTTACAAGAAACGAAATTTTTCGAATTGGGTCCATTTCTTTCAATGGTATTTGCAACCAAATAATCTGTTCACATTGTGACAGCATTCTTACTAATCAACCTTCAAAGCTATTTAATTTTAAAAACCTTTTGTGAGTTTGTGCCAGAAGTAACAAATGCATTAACTTGTTCAAATTTACCTTTCAACAAAGGACATGCATTACGTAAATGTTTGGTAGGTAGATTTACACTCATAACATTTGTAATCGGGTAATATGTGCATACGTTTGCTAATTAATTAAAGAGCTATAAGGGTAAATTTTACATCCATAATGAGATAAAGGGAATAAAACTTATATAAACAGATAAAACACGAGCTGTCTGGTGATAGAAGCATAATACAAGTAATACCACTCATTTCAACAAAACCAGAAGATTGAAACCGTAAGATACAAACGTTGGTTAGCTGACAGAAACACCTGGTCAGGCCTTACAATCTAATAATCCTTTCAAGCTTCTACATCACAACAGCCAAAGTAGGTTAGGCATAGCAAGGACCAATAGAAATGCAAAGACAAGTCCAGGGTTAAAACTTTAATCATTTTAAAGTTGATAGAGGCATTCCCACCAATTTTAGCACCAAGAACAATAGATGTGTAGTCTCTTTTTGTTTTTCTCCCGGATTATTGTATGACAGACCTTTGGTTCTTGTTTTAACTAGACTCTAGTCTAGAATAAGGATAGGTTGTTAAGTAACAGAAGTAATCAATTGAATACTTAGCAGTAGGGATAATTCTGGGGTAGCGTTTAGAATTATAGTATTGCCTTGGTAGCACTGTGAATTGCTATGTCGATCTTTTGCATGGAGACAGGTAGAGAAGCATGGAATGGGACCAAATAAGATAGCCACATCACAGGTAATGCCTTTAAGTAATTGTGTGAACTGTGTTAGTGATGAGTGATGCTTCAAATCAATTAATGCTGGATCCGTAAGACTGTACCCTACCATGATCCATTATATGAAGAAGTGTGAATAAAATACTTTGAGTGAGAGTGTAGGGTTCAACTTTGTGACTAGACACATGAACTTGTCTGATAGGTAGGAGCCAGAAGTAATACTGCTGTAATCCAGATTAACCCCTTCAACGCCAGTGACGTACATGCGTACGTCATAACAATCACATTGCAGCAGGCCAGGACGTGCATGCGTACGTCCAATTCAACACACAAATCAACTACGAATTCTTGCTCTTGGCCTGTGACAAAGCAGCAATCAAAACTTGTAGTTCGTTTAGCACATCAGTACGGGTTTTCTGACGACCAAACCAATGATGTCATGCGTCATGTGATCGCTGAAACCCAATCGAAAAATTCGCTTTTTTTTTCAGCTTGTTTGTAAACAACAACGGCGGCCGCCGTAGCTTCGTTTGACAACTCGTGCTAGAAATCGAGCGGCCTTGCTATATACAGCAAATTATAGTGCTAAATAACAATGGATATCGATAATTCGAGTGATGAAGACTATCACCCAAGTAATAGTGAGGATTCAAACGACTCTGATAGTGATAATATTTCGACGGGAAGCGAATTAGAATCAGATTCCGATGACATGCGTTCGCCGGCTGCCGATTGGCATTACGTTGCCGATCCGTTCAATGACGAACGTCCCGACCGTTTGCCAAGTTTTTCGTCCGATTATGATATTCATCCTGCAGTGGAGACTGAATTATGTAAGGAAGCAGCCTATTGTTTTGAAATGTTTTTTAGTAAATTCGTTGTAGAACAGTTGTGTATTTGGACGAACAAACGTGCTGCCCAATTTTTCATTGAACACCCGGAAAATAAGTTTCGTTTTCACGGCTTGAAGTGGCGTGAGGTAAAGTTTGAAGAAATGTACGTTTATTTTGTTCTTGTATTTTTGATGGGAGTAACACATTTACCAAGAATTGCCCAATATTGGTCACAGAGTTTAATTTGTAGAGGGCCACCATGTTTTGTAAATTCAGTGATGAGCCGAAACAGGTTTGAAAGTATTCAAAAGTTTCTCAGATTTTCCGATCCTGATCATGTACGGAAAAATGCTCCTCTCACAAGACTCGAACCATATTTGGCATATTTGCGTGAATCGTGGATGAACTTAGTAGATCCAGGAATGAATTTCGCTGTTGATGAGGCACTTGTGCTTTGGAAAGGGAGGCTTATGTTTAGACAATTCATCAAAACAAAACATGCTCGGTTCGGGGTCAAACTTTTTTGCTTGTGCCCTAGTGCAGCGGAATTCAGAGGCTACACTTGGAACTTTCAAGTATACATAGGCAAGGATAAGTTCAATATTTCTCAGTTTGCAAACAGTGCCAATTTATCAGTTTCAGAAAGAATTATAGTATTCTTAGCCAGAGATCTGTTAGGACAAGGACGCCAAGTAATACTTGACAATTGGTACAATTCTCTCCGTCTTGCAGAATTTTTGTTAGAAAACAAAACGCTGGTTACAGGAACAATCAACCCAAAAAGGGGAATTCCAGATGAAGTACAGAAACACAAATTACAAAAACATCAGGCATGTTTTGTAAGAAAATCTAATGTGTTAGTTGTGAAATGGGCAGATAAGAAAGACGTTTATGTGCTAACAACAAAATATGCCAGTGGCTTTGTGGACAAATCCCGCTATGTTGTTGGTGGAAAACAAGTGTATTTCAAACGACCTGAGCACATAGATAAATATAACCAACTTATGGGGTCTGTCGATGCGTGTGACCAATCTCTTGAACCATACAATCCATGCCGAAAGACGCTTGCGTGGTTCAAGAAGATTGGCATTCACTTTTCATCACGCATGATGTTGAATGCCAAAGTGATGTACGAAAACGCAAAAGGAGGTGACGTGCCTTTCTTAGATTTTCTTCTTCAGTGCACTGAACAACTGTTGATAAAATACAGTCCTGGCTATACTGCTCTAAAACTGATGAAATCTCCAGAATACCAACCAGTAAAAGGAGTGACACATGGGCTAGTTCCCATCCCACCCACTGCAAACAAATCCCGTCCACAGAAAAGATGCAGAGTGTGTCTGCAAAATAAGGTACGAAAGGATACAAGAAAGATGTGTCCAGCTTGTGTAGATGAACCTGGACTTTGTTCAGCTGAACATTTCAAGGAGTAGCATACCAAATAAAGGTAGGAAATATGTTCTCTTTTTATTGAAGTGTTTATATAGGCATAGGCCTATTTTGCAAGAATGATTAGACGTACAGTCTGAAAGTATTACAATTGTACGTAGGCTAAGGCCTGCGGTATGTTTTTTTGCAACTTCAAGGGTAGCTGACAGTTCAGTTTGAGTGGGGCCGTAGCTAGGAAATTTTTGGGGTGGGGGGAAGCAAACTGGCAAATTCCCCCCTCCCCTCCCCCCCGGTTCACTGTTTAGAATATGCCTTGGAAATTTAGCCTAGTGTCTTGGAAGTAAAGTCCAATAAACTAAATCATAAGTGATAAAAAAAAATTCAAATTAGGTAAGCTTTGTTTCGCCCTACTTCGCATTTTCTTTGGGGGGGGGGGATTAAGTGCCTCTTCCCCCAAGAAAAACTGATGAAGGGCATAAAACCAAGTTGAGTTTTTGTATCATCTTGTTTTAGTTTTTTGGACTGTACTTCCAGAGTGCTAACAAGTGAGCCGAAGGAGTGGGGGATTTATTAGCCACCCCCCCCCCCAACTAAAATTTCTAGCATGGCCCTGAGTTTGAGCCATCATTTAGTCTGGTTTTGACATAACATGTGTTGAATTAGCACTTCTTGCTGTGGCACTGTTCTGCAACAATGTGCATGCAGCAGGCTTCACTGCACTACCTGGCCCTGCAGCCTGCATTGTTTGTTAGAGGGCTGGCAGTGAAGGGGTTAATCTCCCAGTAATTACGCGAAATGTTTTTCTTCAGGTGAGGTTATGGCCTTGATTCACTTTATGAACAAATCATTTTTTATGTGAGGTAGCTAAATCGTTTTATGGTGGAAAAATGTACGGACAGTCTTACCAAGCTTAACAGCGGCCAAATTTTATTTGGAATCATGTTTCAACAGACATCTTACTATTTTTCCTACGTTATATCTATTAAATTGTGCATCATGTGTTGCTTTGATTTTTGCTTTCCTTCAAATTTCATCTCAGTTTGACCCCCGAAACAGGTCACAGTAGAGAAATGCAATGGCTTTCAGTCACACAGGCTTTAAGTTGTTTCAAGAAGTACCCCAAAACACTTGTAATGCGTAAAAACTGTGTCCCAGTTATAATTAGATTTCGCTTTTAGTAATTTACTGTGCAAACATCAAAAATGAGCTTGGTTGATGGATTTAAGAACATAGTTGTTTTATATTGTTGCAGGGAAATCTGACGAGTGTGTGGTCACAAACCGAACAAAACTTCCTAATTGAGAAAATTGAGCATATGAAGACCTTCACATCTGGAACTCTCTTTTGGTTAGGAGGGTTTCGAAGATCCTACCAGCATGATTGGCAATGGGTCGACCAGTCACCCTTCAACTATACAGGTATTCACCTTTTTGTTTTGCCACTTGCTTTATATATATATATATATATATATATATATATGTATATATATATATATATACATACAGGCCGAACAATCACTTCCCCCTCCTCACGCCCGCATTGCAAGGCAAGTGCAGCTGGGAGGGAGCGGTTGATCAACTCACATACGGCTCACAATAAGATGTACGAGGCATAGGCATAGTCGGAAAAAGTATCGGGAAAACTATGTCTGTAAACTTAATTCATGACCGGCCCCGTGCATAGCACGGGCTTCGTCGAATGTATATATATATATTCAGGGTCTTCAGTCTACAGTGTGTCTCAGAAGTCCCATGCCGTGTGAATACATCATTAAGGCTTAGGTATGGGCTACTGATAATACATACTCGCATACGTAAGTAGGGTTATAATGTGATATTAAGTCAGCTAGCCATCCCCCCCATTTCCGGTCACGTGATCAAACTGGGGGTAATGACCCACTTCCAATCACATGATGAAAAGTGGGAGTAATGACGTCACTTCCGGTTTTTGTCAATCTGTTGGAGGGTGGAAAAGTGCCTTTTACTACCATTTTCCGGTTTTAGTCAATCTGGAGGAGGGTAGGAAAGTGCCTTTGTTACTTTTTTCGTTTTCGTCAATCTAGAGGATGGTGGGAAAGTGTCTTTTGTTACTTTTTTTCGTCAATCTGGAAGGGGGTGGGAAGTGACGTCATTATCCCAACTTTTTCATTTTTTGTTAATCTGGAGGAGGGTGTTTTTTGATACCTTTTTCATCCTTTTGATATCTCCGTGATACCTCACTTGTGACGTCACAGTGGGAGTAATTACGTCATCGTTTCGGTCACGTGATTAAAGTGGCTATGGTGTCACTTCCAGTGGGCGGGGCTTCTAGTGGGCAGGGCTTATGGTGGGCGGGGCTTCGGGGGGGGGGGGGCTTATGGTGGGCAGAGCTTATGGTGGGCAAGACTTCACGTTGCTAGGAGAATCATCGGTGACGTACACTGCTGTAATTTTCCCGGTGATTTCCGTCAGGTTTAAGGTGTTGTAAGATAGCAAGTTAAACCAGGGTTTGTCAGTAACATTTTTGTTACGTTTGCCTTTGCTAGTTTTGTAAATATTTTCATACACCTAAGTTCGAAGACAGAGCAGTTTGTCTCCTTTGTTCGCTTTTTCGCAGGAGGGTAACAGGAGGAAGCCGTATGCATAGAATTGGGATAATTGAACATAGTCATGGGTAGAGTTTTTGCTCGTCAAATTCAATCTCTAGTTTTTTACAGATGTACGATTTAAAATGTTTCAACAGTTTTTGAGTTTCCGGGTCACTAGGAGAAATCCAACCTTTATATTTTGATTTTTTGTCTGAAACGGGAGTTCCCAAACTCTTTAAATCTTGAAACTGAATGGAAGGGACAAGGAAAACTTTACGCCATTGTTAATCTTTGTACCATTCTTGTTCTTAACTTTCAGCAAGTTTTTTGCAAGTGATTGGAAAGATTCGTTTGCCAGGACGGTTGAGACATTTTGAGGTTCTTCCTGTTATTATATACGAGAAATTAAAAAAAAATAAAATCGGCACATTTTGAAATTTCTTGTATTTAAAAAAGGATGTCAGTGAACAAGTTTGTTCAAGCATTGAAAAGGACGAGAGGAGGTGAAGTGATGGGTCCGAGAGGACAGCCAGGACTAGGATACGTTTTAACCTACTTTTTAACTACGATATGCAAAGCAGGCGTGTAACTAAAGTAGGACCCGGTATCAAACCTGAAGATGCCGTAAATTATTCTCAGATCGGTACTCTGGTAACAGATGTTCAGAAACTTAAAACCGACTTGCCTCCTGCCATTACTCTTCTCACCGACGAGTTAGCTTCCGCCATTTCTAGCATCGAAAAAAATACATTGTACGTAGATGAGGCTGACTGAAATTTTTATGCAAAGAAGAAGCAAATTAAGGACATAGCTTTCTCCCGCCATGCTGCTAACACGGTATCAAAAGTGTACGTCGACAGGAATTGTTTATTACAGGACGATCAGAAAGTATACTTCAATGCAATGCACAAGCCGATTAGAAATTTCAGCGATCCTACTTTACCGAGTGATGCTGTTACTAAGGTATTCGTCTACAGCAATTGTTTGTTACAAGACGACCGTAAAGAATACTTCAATGCCGCAAACAAACCGATTAAAAATCTAAGTGAACCTACTTTACCGAGTGACCAGCTATGAAGAAATTTGTACATGAAAACTGTTTCCTGCTAATCAGTTTCAGCATGAATAGCCCTTTGGAAAAAGCGAGCGATTGGTTCATTAATTCTGGTCCTTTTTCGAGCTTCCTGTGTACAAGTTCTGGTTTAATTCGTAAAGCAATTTTATACTACAGCGAACCGAGTGTAGCACTCGTTGTTAGATGCACAAAATTTGCCAATCATGATACAGGCAGTCGACGGGCTTCACGCAGAAGACATTTATTTTTAGTTAGATCTCCACGTAACTTTTCAATAGATGACTCTTCTCATTCTGTCCAAAACAGCTTCGTAATTATGAGCCTTAGAGAAGGCACTTGGGAAAAATAGGCAAAAGTGACTGCACCAAATCTGGTCAAAGTTTTGCACGCGTTCGTAATTATATTTAATTCCCGGTCGCAAGTAATTAACCACGGACTGGGGAGGACCCATATTACCGAAACTACCAAAATAACGGGGTTCAACCGAAACGGTTGAATAGGCGACCCAGTGACTCCTGTCTCCATCGTGGAAATCTTCCAAGTTTACGATTCCGTTTTCACCAGTAGACCTAAGTTCCACTAAGTGGAATAGTACACCAAAAAAAAGTTCGTTGATTTTTAAGTAATCTTCTACTACGCTCATTTTCTGGGTGTTGTTATAAATTTGATAAAAGCTTTGTTTTTAGAAGTTAAACTGTTTGCTTTTTTTATTATTAGAGTTGAGAAAGAGTCCTTTTTTTTTCCTAAACACGGTCATTTTATCCTTTTTTTAATTTTTAGATCTCAAATGAAGTCGCACCGTTACAGTTTCTCCGTTTAGATCCAACAGCTCGTTAGTCTGAGACGTCAGCCAAACTCTTATATTTCTGATTAAGTTGGTAGTGACCGGGCAATAAATTAAAATATGAGGGGACTCTTATGATTTTGAAACCGGGAGGGGAATTGGGATAAAAGAAATATAAACTAGGCTGAATATCACCGTCTAGGTAAGAATTGCCTATTATATCGACGTGTACAAAAATTGTGTTGATGCTCATAATCTCGACGGTATTTTGACTTTCTCGACTTCTCACATAAGTTGCCTAAGTCAAATCCAAAAACTGGAGTCAGACTCTTGTCACCCGTAAAGGATATTCCGTAAATTCGGGTCGATAATTATCAAGTCGGTACTTAGTGTTTCGATTCGAAAGAATTGTAATCACTTCTCGTTGTGACCATTTGCATCTATTGCTGATTTGAGAAATTTGTTCAAATCCTCTATTTTGTAAGCACCCGGAGTTATTAGCACTTTCTGCCAGGAAGCACCAGCATTGGTTGTTTCGTTGTTTTTTGAGGTGATGTTGTGTTTGCTGTTATAAGTGTCGAAATTAAGTTTTTTCAGAATTCAAATGAATCGGCGTGTTGAGATTAATTCTCAAATCAGAGTCTATGCTGGTGAGAATAATTGAACAGGAATCCATGATGTGGTCTTTTTTTTTAAAAAAGGAATATACTCGAAAGGAAAAAAATGCGATATCTGAAAGGGCAGACCAATTTCTCGAGCTGTCCATGATGTGAAACTTCCTAAAATGGGGTGCATATAATGAAGAATTTACGCTATATGTCACCACGTCGTTCCCCCACTATGATTACATGACAGTAAGTGACGTCATTATCCCCACTTTTATTATGTGACGAAGTGGGGGACATGTTTGTATATGATCTAAAAATGAAAGAAAGGTAGAAAAGGCACTTTTCCATCCTCATCCAGATTACAACAAACCGGAAGTAACGTCATTACCCACATTTTGATAACGTGACTAGAAGTGACGTCATTACCCCCACTTTTCAACATGTGATCGGAAATGCGTCATTATCCCCAGTTTGATCACGTGACTGGAAGTAGGGGCTGGGGTATAATTTTTTTTCGTAAACAATTCAGCATAGGCGGCGAATTGGCGCCCTCTGATTGGTCGTTCTATTGCATAGAAACATGGCACCGGCGGACGATTCTTGCGAGATAGCATTTCGAGCTAGAACAGACTGTCACTTCACTTGACGTCCCTTGTCTACTATATACATACTTATCAGTTTAAAATATTAGTAACGACTACAACCATATATATGATAACTGAAGGAGGATCTAATTCCTTATTTTATTACCGACAACTCACGCATACATCGCACATAGCGTTAAGCCAAACAAGGCCAACTGAGCTTGGAGCTGCGTGGAGCCAGGAAGCCAAATGAATATAAGGTGATGCATTGCTCAGGTGGCTAAAGGGATGTTTTTAAAGTCAGCGGCTTGCTAGTTGCTTGGAAGCGAGGCAAGCTTTCCCGTTTTTTAATTCAAGCCGCTTGCCGCTGAGAAACTTTTCCGTCGTTTTTAAAGCCAGCGGCTTGGCAGTCGCTGGCCAGCCAACTAAGCGAGGATAAAGGGTGCTGAGTTCGCTGAGCTTACGCAGCTAATATGGGGGCACGATGTGCGCATGCGCCACTGCCGCAGAGCAACAATCGGCAACACTCCTAATACAAACAATAAATCTACGTGATACATGCGTGACAAGTACGATGTTGATAGCTGCCAGCAGTTGAATTGCTTAGTCTTTATTCTCAGCATCTTAAATGCTACTAATAATGCGATAAAACAGAGAAAATAGGTATAACAACTGATTTTGTCATTGTCGGCCATGTTTGTGCTTAGTAAGCTTCAAATAATGTCGGTTTTAAACTCAGCTTGAAAATGGGAAAAGTGGAGGAAGCCAAAACCAAGCAAACTCAGCGCTCAGCAAGCAAGCCGCTGACTTTAAAAACATCCCTTAATCCTTTAATCGCTTAATCCCTTATAACTAAAATGATATTCTAAATCTCCACACTCAAAAGTATTTGACAAATAATGTAACTAACTGAGAATTTATTTAGATTTTTCGATACATACTGTTGGAGACAGCATGTGCATGTATTAACCACGGATGGTCATTGTTGTCATTTGTTGTTATTGTTGGACCAGTCGGTTATTATGTTGTCGACTAAAAGTGAAACATAGGTTGCCATGTCTGGCTGACCTGGGCCCTGAAAAGAATAAAACCATATTGAAGTTCACTGGCTGCTCCCATCCTTTCAACTCTTCACTGACACCTCTGGTTCAACTCCATCATTTGGTAGCAGATCGTCGTTGTTAGATGGGATCAAGAAGAGAAATTTAAGTCCAATAGTTCTGCCTACGTGACAAAACCCAAGATGGCGACGCCCTCATCTCAAGAGGAGCTAACCGAAAAGGGATCCTCTGCGTAAGTTGACCCGAACTTTCAAAGATTGCCTCTTCGGTGGCTGTGTGTTTACATATGGTTTTTTGCTTCGACCATTAACGTTTTTAACGCTCATTGTCTACGCCGTGCTCTCTACACGCGGTTATTTACAACCTTTCTAGCATTTTTTTTTAAACTTTGAACTTCTCTTTGTACGGTGACCACCTATCGTTAATCATGTCAACGTCTAATAATGCCGACCTATACTACAAAGGTATCCGAATCTTTAATGGCAAATATTTTTTATTGTGGAAAACGAAAGTGGTGAGCCATCTGTTACAAGAAGGACACAACGGCCCTTTGACCACTGTTGCACCACCGGCAGATACTCCTGCCGAGGCACGACAAGCATGGCAAACTAGCAACAGCCATGCACTCAGTTTTTTAACGAAGTGTCTACATGACAATATATTGATCAATTACCTAGATGTGCCATTGGCCAAAACCATATGGGATAGTTTGAATGCCTGCTATAACACACAACACCATGATGCCCAATTACGCCATCTAGATGCTCTTCATAAGCTAAACATGAGTTCATCCGAAACCATGGAAGATTATTTCGCTCGGGTAAGGTCACTGAGAGCTCTTTGCCATAATTCTGGTAGGATTATAAGTGATGCCGACTTTGCCCATTACACCTTAAGAGGTGTGCGTAATCACAAATGGCAACCTGTTGTGGAGAGTTTGCGTGGAGAGACTGTGGCAGCATTAACACCCGAACGCATAGAGCAACAATTGGTGGATGACTATTATAGATTGACAACTAAAGCTATACCTCTTCCCCAACCCTATGCCGACCACTTATTATCCGTCCCACCACAAAATAAACGACGCCAGATTCCAGTTACTAGGCCTGACACTTCCATTCAGCCTAATGCTGCAATACGACGCCATGCCCCTAATACATTGTATGTTTCGTCTAGTCCACAACAGCGAGTACAATGTACATGGTGCCGGAGATTAAATCATGACGAGGCATCCTGCCGTGTAAAGAAACAATATCTTGAGGAGAAACACCTCGATTATAACCTACAACGCCTGCCTCAAACTGACACGTACAAGAAGGACATCTGTCGTCCCTTCAAATCTAAGGCCCAATGCCTAAATACCCTACAGGAATTTGACACCGCTTTAGCGGATCTCGATACCCCCCTAAGCTTTGACCTGGACAGTGATATGACCCTGGAAGTGGATCGACCTGAGATGCTGAAGCTTACCACCACAGAAAAGGATGTGGGATGTTCTGATGCGACTCCTACCGACACCACCCTCGGGCTCAACACCAAACTTGAATTTGTATTAACCATAGGTCTCCCCCAATCAATATTAATGGCGGCTCGAGACTATTTCGCGCTCGACAGTGGGGCGACTTCCCACGTGACCTGTAGGGAAGACTGGCTCACAGATTTCAAAGCAATTTCCACAAAAATCTATCTTGCTTCAAAAGGTGCCTGTATTGTTGTGACTCGACAAGGTACTGTACGCATAGAGACACCCTATACTATCATGCGTCTAGAAAATGTACTTTATTCGGAAGATGCTGCAGCCAACCTTATATCAACCCCTCGTCTGGACCTCAAGGGTGTGCTCATTCAACAGGGACACCAACGATTCCAGCTATTGAAAGACGATAAGTTGTTAGGTGATGGGCCCCTTCTTTCAAATGATGTTTACCGCCTTGACGGTCACGTTCTGTATAAGGATCTCCGACTCGATACCATACCATTTGTCCAACCTTTAGCTAACTTCACCACTGCCAAGCTTTTTTCCACTCATGAAGACTTGCCCAATGACCTACCTCTTTGGACACTTTGGCACCAGCGTTTGGGCCATCCTTCGCCAGCTATCATGCTCAAGATCCAACGTGAAGGACTTTTCCATGGGATTAATTTTGGGAAACAGGTTGAAGAGCCGTGTGATACATGTGTTAGGTGCAAGAGCCGCAGCCTCCCTTATCCCAAGATTTCCCCCATCCGCTCCCAATGTACCATACAATTAATTCACGCAGATCTTACAAGGCCCATCAGTGTGCCGACCCATGACGGTGACGGTCGCCGTGAGGAGGTGGTGTTGGCCCGTTTGCGCATTGGTCACACTCGACTTACTCACTGTTTCCTTTTGCGGGGGGTTGACCCTCCTGAATGTTATTGGTGTCGGCGGCCACTTACGGTCCGGCACTTCCTTGTTGATTGTTGCCATCTTGATGGTTTTCGTCGTCGTTTCCATCTTCCGCATGACATTGTGCGTCAATTGGGCGATAAGTCTGTCCTCCTGTCCGGTGTTTTTCAATTTTTGCAGGAGGTACAGATGTATGACAAGATTTAGGTTAGGGGTTTGAATAATATCTCTGTAATGTGTGGTGCAGTGGCAACCCGGACCACTGCACTGTGACTGAGGTTGGCGCTAATGACCAAGCTGTCGACGCGCCATTAAGCCTCATTTCCCCCCCCCCCCATGACGGTGCACGTTTTCTTCTTCTATTTATAGATGACTTCTCCCGTCGAGTGTTTCCATACTTCCTTACCCATAAAAGCCAAGTTCTCAACGCACTCCACACTTTTCGACTTCAACGTGAAAACGAAGTCGCGCATAATCTAGTTACAATCCACAGACAACGAGCCTATCTGGAGATCGAACGCATTTGAACGTTACTTAGCGGAAGCTGGGGTCAAACACCTCTACTCCGCACCTTACTCACCACAAACCAATCCAATTATCGAACGCAGTTTTCAGTCAATTATACGTCGTGCTACAACACTGTTGGAGAATAGCCGTTTACTACTGCAGTATTGGCGTTTTGCCGTCGAAACCTCCTGCTATCTCCATAACGTTTTGCCCTCTCGCCCTTTATTTGGTATGGCGCAACAAACTCCCTTTGGCCGTTGGGCCCCGACTCATTATCCTTCGTCAGGGCGACACCTGCACACATTCGGCTGCTTAGCATATTATGTCTTACCACCGCAACAACGAGTCAAGCTACAGCCTACCACCAAAAGGGCTGTGTTCCTCGGCTACGCTACTCGGAGCATTGGTTTTCGTTTGCTTGATCTTGACACTAAACAGCTAATTGTCTCACGTAATGTGCGCTTTGATGAGAGAATCCGAGGAGGCGACCTACTGAGACCACCACCGCCTTCTTCAGATAAACCCTCAGTCATCAATACTGATGATTCATATGACTCACCCATATGTGTGCGGCCGGGTCACCCACTTCATGGTGTACAACCCCCGTTACCTCCGCCGCCCGATCAACCTTTATATGGTCCACGACGAGGTAGAGGACGCCCACCAGGAACGACGAAGGCTGTTAGGGCTGAGCGATGGGCTGCTCAACAAGCAGTTGTCCACAGTTTTTCTGACACGTTGGATTCTGATGATGATGGCGAGCCGGTCGTTATGATTCGTCATATCTTCGAAGCTATTTCTGTGCCCACACCTAAGACTTATCGTGATACTCTAATATCACCCGAGTCCGATGGATGGTCCCAAGCGATGCAACAAGAACTGGACTCCATGACTGCACACCAGGTCTGGAACCTTGTACCCAAGCCACCCGGAAGCAAGATTATTCGTTCGAAATGGGTTTTCGCCAAAAACTGAATCCAGTCGGATCTCTCCGGAAACTGAAGGCGAGACTTGTAGCCGCTGCTTGGGATGAACGTCACAAGATCGATTACCTCACCTCATACTCCCCAACGGTTCGGAACTCCTCCATCAGACTTGTGCTCACTTTATCAGCACAACTTCAGCACTCTTTGTACTATCTTGACACGGTAACTGCCTATTTATTTGGGAAAATATCTCGGGTTGTCTATCTCGCGCAACCTCCTGGTTAAGAGAGACGGGGGAAGAACGGTGAAGAATAGTCTGTCTGCTTAATAAGTCCCTGTACGGTTTGTCAGAATCAGGCCGGAACTGGTATATTCATATAAGTAATGTTTTGAGACAACTCGGACTTACAAAATCACAGTTTGATCCTTGTGTGTTTGTACAGTCATCGGGTGATTCTTTGCTCATGCTCTGTCTTTTCGTTGATGACAAGTTAGTGAGCGTAAAATCGGAAAAAGTATATCAGTCTTTTCTTGCTGCATTACGTCTTCACCTGGATGTAGTGGAAGTGCACGGACAAATATACATAGGTTACGAGATCCAGAGGACACAGGATTGTATCACCTTGTCTAACTCCAAATACATCCAAGATAAGCTGGCATATTTCAAGTTGACAGATGCCAATGCTGTCAAGACGGTCTCTGCTACACTTAAGCCTCTGGACAATTGTAGTGCTTCTATTGGTGTCGATAAAACCGTTTATCTAGAAATGTTAGGATCACTCATGGGATACAAACTCGTACCGACATCCTATTCACCGTCGTCCAGCTATCGAGAAAGTCGGCTGCTCCTAAGCTTCCACATCTGACAGCTCTAAAGAGAGTCTGGAGATATTTGAAAGGCACGATTGACAAGAAAATTCATTATCATTTTGAGGTTATTGGAAGCATCAGATCTTACTGCGACGCTTCATGGGATGCCGTCACAGGTAGCAAAGGAGTAAGTGGTGTTCTGGTTAGTATGAGTACTGCTCCGATCGTGTGGACCAGCAAACCCCAGCCATTGGTTGCCCACTCTAGTTGTGAGGCCGAGATTGGAGCTATGTGTGATCTGACCAAGGAACTTGTGTGCTTTCGAGGACTATTAAGTGAATTAACACCTACCTTATTGAGTTTCCCCATACCTGTGTTTACCGATTCAAGGTCGGCCATAGATCTGTTAATAAATGGGGGAAGTAGTCACTCCAGGCATTATCTCAGGAAAGTGAATTACGTCAGGGACGAGATGTTGAAGAATAATATCACTTTGGTGTTTTGTCCTAGTGTTGATATGCCTGCCGACCCCTTGACCAAAAATGTTACCGGTTGCAAGCTGAGTGACGTCATGAAAATCTACTTCTCGCTTTATTGATTCTGCCTCTCAGATTTCCCCTTTTACGTTTGGTACTAGGTGGAAACGTTACATTAGTAACCTCTACTGGTAACGTTTCGTAAGTGGAGTGTCTTTTTGTGAAAGTGTAACGCAGACCTACCACTTCAGAATTATTTCGTTTTGCTTTGTTTTGATGATATTGCTTTAGTTAAGCTTAGTCTGTTTCATGTTAATGAATTAGCATTTGGCCAAAGTCGGTATTGTTGCTTTATAAGTTATACACAATTTAATCCATCAGTGGTTATAGGAGGGGAATGTTGGAGACAGCATGTGCATGTATTAACCACGGATGGTCATTGTTGTCATTTGTTGTTATTGTTGGACCAGTCGGTTATTATGTTGTCGACTAAGGGTGAAACGTAGGTTGCCATGTCTGGCTGACCTGGGCCCTGAAAAGAATAAAACCATATTGAAGTTCACTGGCTGCTCCCATCCTTTCAACTCTTCACGGACACCTCTGGTTCAACTCCATCATATACAAATAATTAAAGTACAGTTAGTGGCCAAACAAATTTAGTAATACGAACAATGCAGCATTGCTGAAATCGTGCTGTTTATAAAAGGGTACAAGGGAGAAATTTTAAACGCCACTTCGTACCAGGATTTGGCTCAAAACATAATTTTGAAATATGAACTCTGGCAGGAAAGTACAAAACGAACAAAATTAAGAACATGCTCTTGTTGAATGTTACATTTACATAATATTATAAGAATTCTGTAGCAAAATTATTTGTTAAATACTTTTGAGTGTAGTGATTTAGAATATCATTTTAGGGTTTTTGTTTTAGTGTTTCAGTGAACACAAATTCGTAGCTACTATTAGCAGCAGTAACCAAGAAACCAAAAAAATCGTCTCTGTGACAGATTAGCCACCTTACCGATGCTTCACCTTATAGCACACCATTCATTTGGCTTCAGGGCCAACTGAGATAGTAGCTACGTTCCTGGCTCCACTCAGCTCCAAGCTCAGCTGGCTTTGTTTGGCTTAACGCTACGTGCGATGTATGCGTGAGTTGTAGGTAATAAAATAAGGAAAGATTCCTCCTTCAGTTATTACATATATGGTTGATTCATGAGTTGTAATATTTACCAATATTTTAAACTGGTAAGTATGTATGTAGTTGGCAAGAGAAGTCAAGTGAAATGACAGTCTGTTCTAGCTCGAAATGCTATCTTGCAAGAATCGTCCGCCGGCGCCATGTTTCCATGCGAGAGAACGACCAATCAGAGGGCGTGATTTCGCCGCCTATGCTGAACCGTTGACGAAAAAAATTATGCGGGCGGGGGTGGCTAGCTGACTTAATATCGCATTATAACCCTACTCACGTACAGGAAATCATCTATGGTGAAGTGAATCCAATGATGATATCCAAAGACTTTGGGGGTCATATTCAAGGTCATCCAGTATGTATTTCCTAATCTACACAAGATACTGGCGCAAAGTTAATTAGAAAATTGCAGGGGATCATGGGACTCGTGCAACACAGGAAGCTGAACAGAAATAGCATTCAAAGCAAGTAAGATATTTGCAAAAGACTTCGAGTGGTGCAGCGTAACTATCTGTTGGGCAGCAGGAAATACGGAAATAATTGAACCATCAAACAAAGGAGTAACAAGGATGCTAATGATTTTGGTAATACTATAAAATAAACGATACAACCGATGTGCCAGTTAGGCCGACGTAAAGCTTTCCCCTCCCTGCCCTACCCCAACATACTGAACACACACTGTGTGCGGAAAATGTTATAGTCTACGAAAGGATACTTAGCATTTCATCCCAGTACGATTAAAGATTATCTCGTTAGCGTGTACACGCTTGATGATAATCAACAGGTTAATTCTTTGTATGCGAGTAGTCTGGGTATTGAGAAACAGGTACAATGTACAGGTCCATGTCCCCCTTCCCCAGCATGACTATCTCACACATCAGAGGTGCTGTTACCTCAGTTACTCTTGACATTTACGATGGCCCTGTGTGGTGTCGGTTCAGGCATGTAAAAAATCCTAGAAATTTCTAATTGGAATTATCTAGCAAAATTATCCCTCTTGCCTTCTGCTGCCTTGACTTCAGCTGGAAGTGTGCAAACCTCCAAAGTCCCTTAAAACAGGTGCATGAACACGTAGCATTGATGCATCAGTTTTTAGTGTACTTATCGTCTTAACTCCCCTACGCACATGCAAACAGCCCAGGCTAAATGCTTGAACTTAAAGAATAAAATTAAGTAGGGAAGTGCTTCTCATCTGTTTGTGAGAAGCAAGAATGTCTTACTATTGGTAATATTTAGATAAACTTTGTACCTCACAGAATGCTTCGTAAGTGACGTTCATAGTACACTACAATAATAATTTATAATTTGGTGCAAAGTAATCCATTTTGAGCACCCTCCAGTAAGCCCCTACACTTTGGCATTTTCCCTGCTCCTAACTGGAGCTTTTTTTGCAGGCTTTTTGCAAGGGTATGGGGAGGATCACCTCCGATTTTATATGGGGGAGTTTTACGTGAGTATCTAATACGATAAATGGCACGTCTTTTCATGCGTATCGTCTGATAACTTCCTGCAGCCCAATCTGCTTCCCAGTGAACATTTTTTACTGCTTGTTCTGTAGGAAATGGGGAAGCGATCTTGTTCAGTGGTGGAGATAAAAGGTGCCAAGTGCGAGGTGGTTTCAAGGTTCCAGTGCCAGAAATGTAAAGTTGAATTTTTCTCGTGAGAAGAAGTGGAAAATCGTCTCCAGAAGCCTTGCTTGGTTTACTTTTCTTGCTACGATTGTGCAGGACTTGTTTGTTCCTATAATGAATTTTTAGCGCATGACAACCGATACGATGTATAAAAAAAAAGAACCAACGATGATTGATGAAGAAAAAACCACGATCTTCCAATCTTTGACGAGTACATTTTCCCGTGTCGATACTGCAAGAAGACGTTCAGTGACAAGACATATAAATGGAGGCACGAAAGGGGACACGAAGGAAACTGTAACATAACATGCAAATTGTGCGTGGGACTTACTCTAATGGCCTCACGTATAAATGGCACAAGTGTAGCGAGGCTGTAAAACAACGTGGAAGGGAAATTGGAGAGTCATCAAAAAGATCTAAATTGTCGTTTTCCAAACTCAACTCACGGTTCAAGAGAAGAATAATTTCTCAAATGCCGGCAAATTCCAACCTCGTAGTAGACAATGTCAGATCTTTAGTTGTGCTTATAATAGAAGATACCAGAATTGACTGGGCATTGTTCCACATGATTCACGATTTGAAATACAAGATGGAGGTAACCTGCAGTATCAAACTCGAGGTGAGGCCATTCAGTTTGTATGTAGGAGGAATTGATCTCATACGCAATGCTTTCAACAGTTCCTTCTTGACTTTCAAGTGGAATTTTACGTTAGACGAAATGCACTGCGAGAAGTTGGTTTTGTTGGAACTGTACGAGATAAATATTGGAATCTTTTAGAGCAATACCGACGTCCTATAGTTAGCACAAAAGCTCAAATCGTATTATGCATTCTCTCTGCAAAAGCTACGGATATAATGGAACCATTAAAGCTTATTTCAATTCTACCTGTGGACGTTCTCTCGGACATGTCTAATAAGATTCTGTATAGTATTGCACAGTTTGCTGTAGATTGAAGTGGATGGGTTGTCAAGCGCTGCGTGTGCACCGAACTATGTATTGGAATGCATTACTGGAATGAAAGGTTATTTGCCGCTCCCCAACAAGCTAATTGTAGGTCCGATATAGTGGTCAATCTGCATTATCCGGACGATAGATATTTTGCTTGGTCTGTGTTGGCTAGTATATGCCCCATTCCTTCTTCACAACGTGACTGGAATTCAAAACATTACCTGCCTCATGAGGACGAGTTAAATGTTGGTGTGTTAGATAAATACCCCGTTTCTTTATTGCGGTGTTTGAAAAAGCCAACAACATTTCGGTATCTGTTTTCGTTTTCGAGGATAACGAAGCTTGAGTTTATCACATGATTTCATTAGTTGAAAGTAAACATCACTTTAACTTGCTGCTTCTCAATGGGCACTATGTTACGATAAAAAATTACAACAAATTCATTACGAGTTTCAACCCCAACAGACACTTAAAATACTTTTGTGGACATTACCTACACGGGTTTCGAAATCGCTTCAAGTACAAAAACAACCACCTCCCTTCTTGCAAGGGAGTTCCATTTCAAGAGACCTTATTGCCTGACAATGATGTTATCTGGTTTAAGAATTCCAAGAAAAAGCTCAAAACGTTGTACATTAGCCCGTATTTATAAAAAGAAGCATTACCTTTTATTTGCAAAATGTGAAACAATTGGTTCGGGTTATATTCATAAGAAAAGTCAAGGAAGAGGTTTTGCTTTTAGGCTGAAGTGTTTGCTTCAAAGTAAAAGGTTTTACTTGTTTCGTATTCATAAAACGAAGCACTTGCTTCAAAGTTGAAGGATTTTCTTCCAGAAAAATGCATCTAGTCCGAAGCAGCTTTTTTGCAAAAATCTCACTTTCCCCAGTTGAACCGTCATTTGCAGTGTGTGTACACTTAGTGGTGTATTTGCTATCGGAGCGTTCACAAACCACGTAATACCTTTTCTAGCAATTTAGACCCTCTTGCCTCTTCGTAACACTAGTATAACACTTGGCGTGACCTCCCCATCTGCAAATACGTAACATTTTCTAACCCCCCTCCCCTCTCCATTACCAATTGTATAGTTTTTTTTACGAGTTCGTTTTTATGAGGTGTCCTTAGTACGTAGGGGCATAATGACCAGTGATTTTGAAACAAAAATAGTTAAATCGTGATCTGAGAAGGGCTGAATTGACATCTGCATTCATGGCTTCCAACATGAATGGAAGCCTCGGCGGTAGTCGAATGCTCCTTTTCCCGTTTTTATTTTTATTAGTTTTACGTTTCGTTATCCATGTTTTTCATAAAGGCTTTACTAATAATAAGTTTATTCAGCAATCGGCCCGAAGTTGGAAGAAATTGTTTGTGCCGGATTACAACATAAAAATATGAAAGGACATGGTGCGAGGAAAAAACAGAAATATGGTGTTTAAACAGTGAGACAGTTTGATAGCAAGGGTGGAACACATGGTTAGACACTTAGCCTACACACTTGCAACTGAAAACACCACTAAAAATCAGCAAATGAAAATATAACAATCCTAATAATACCAGAAACATTATTAACAGTATCAGGATCATATCAGGAACAAAATCCCCACCCCCCCCCCCACCAAAAAGATCAGAAACATTATGAGAAACACACTACCTCTATCAGAGATAATATCATAAACAAAATTAAACATTATCAGAAACAAAAACATGCTAAAAAACACCGTATAATGTAAAGAAAGAAGAGCTAGTCTATTAGTTGTTGGTCTAAACAAGTAAGCAGGTAATTCTAATGTTTGATAATTTATTAAGTTGAAGCAGTCGCAATGGGATTTCATTGAAGATGTAAGGGATTTTGTAGCTGTTGGTTCTGTTACCGTAATGGTTCCTTATAAAGGGCACCTCATATCGGTAAGTTATTTTTCGCAGATAAGCATTTCACCTCTTTTCCAAAGAACGTCATATATACATGTACAGTGGTAAGTAAAGCGTTATTTTTCTTAGTCTTCGTGTGATTGCACCTTTTCCAGGACCGGGTGTTCACGCACCTTGTCCGAAATGCCCATTCCGGAGGTGGTATCTTCACCTTCATGCACGTTTTCACTTTCACTTACTGAAGACATTCTCCTCTTATACACAACTTACACAACTACGTTGCACAGACAATTCAACATGTCAATTCAGTTCTGAACACTGAAACACATGAACAAATTCAGTTCTCAACGCTGAACCAAAGTAAACAATTGAACGCGCCTCACATCCATACTGCCAGTTGAGAATTTGTTGCAGCACGTCTAAAAGCACACCTTTGGTATCTTTTACTTCTTTCATTTGAAGTACTTACTTGCAAGGAAAAGGTCGAGATTATGAATACCGAATGAAGCAAAACCTTTTACTTTTACTTCCGAGCGCTACCTTTTACTTCTGCCTTTTACTTCGAAGTATATGCTTCATTTTTATAAATACGGGCTATTGTCTTTGTGGACTTTGATACGTCGTCCAGTCTCCAGTGTGATGGGAACAATACATACACTACAGTTAACCACATATGCCAAGCTTGAAGTACTGCCTATGTGATCGTGGACCATTTAGATGGAGAGTGTTTTCCAAAACGTTGTACAGAGAAGCAGACTGTGTGAAGGTTTTCTCTGACTCTGTGTTAGAGGAACAGTAAAAGATTGGGGCTTACGTGAATCCCCACAAGCAACAGATGAAACGTTTAACCAAGTGGCAGTGGTCCCTCTACAAAACAGCCGTGGTGTGCCATCTTTGCAAACATGGTGCATTTACCACACCCCAAGATCCAAGATTACCAAGATTACCAAGATCTGTATTTGAGGACTAACATAGAGCTTATAGCCGATTTCTTTGAAAACTTTATAGAGTAACAAGCTTGGCTAGATACAGATTATACCCCTCCCATTTCCACACCATAGCTCAAGAGGACAAGGGCGTCCTTTTATCCCTTCACTAATATTGACATGAGTATGATGGTGCTAAACGCATTAGGTGGTGTCACGTTTATAGCTAGATGATACGCTGAAGCCAACAACACGTATATACTATCGACCTTCCACCCCGAAAAAAAATTCTAACATCATGTTTTTGGACTTCAACAACTTCTACAGTTGTGTAATGGACGAGTATATACCAAGCAGAGAGTACGAATTGATGCAGGAACACTGGCTTAAGGACATAATCTTGACAAAGGAGAGGAGAGTGATACGGGGTTGGTCTTAGAAGTAGAGACGATTCATGCATCACACATTGATTTCCCATTATGCTGGAGTACATGAAAATCACAAAGTCATTAATTTTTCCTTTTAACTGTTGGGTAATCAAGGGCTTGTGGTTAATGTACAGCAAAGGTTAAATGTGACCACTAACCTTCTCCCCAAAACAAAGTATGTAATGCACTATATTAGTTCGAAATACTACCGCTGTTTTTGGTATGGTTCTTAAGAAAATACACAGAGTGATCAGCTTTAAGCAAGCACCTTGGCTGAAACCTTACATGGAGTTTAATAACAGAAACGGCAAGCAAATACTAACGATTTTGATAAAAACCTCTGCAAACTAATGAATAACAGCATTTTTGGTAAGACGATCGAAAACAAAAGCGAGAGATCAAACGTCTTGATAGCAATGACAAAAGGGAAAGCCAGAAAGAGAAAGAGAATCAAGTACGCATCTCACCCCTGCACCTGTTATTCGATAAAAACGTCTCGTGTATGTGGTTTGTGCATCTTCCACTGATACCATTGTCTTTCCCTGAAAGCTTTGGTGGCTGTCAATTGTACTGCACCCTATACTTTACTATATAAGGTACAAGCAGCATCTCATTGATGATGTCCATAGATTACTATCAGGCTTTCTGTCTGTCATATCATTTAGTGTACACTTGGCACTCTTTAATTGGTGACAAAGGGAAAAGCGGTGGTATTAGGTGTAGCAATTAAATTCTTTCCCTGCTACACCAAACTAGTAACGAGTCCGTGTGTTGGATGGAAGTAGCTAGGGCAGGAGAAAGAGATCTGCCATTAAAATTTTTTATAGGCTACTGAATAAAAGTATTTTTTTAAATGGCTTACTTGTCTGCTGCCTTGTAGCCTATAACGTATATGTCCGAGACGTATTTCCAGGGTCAACACTGATACATGTTAGAGGTTTGCGGTAGCTAAATTTATTCAGCAACATTTGCTAATGCTTATTCTTCACTTGTATGCCAATTGGTGAAGGGGAGAGGGAAGCTTGTGTGAGGGAACGATTGTGTTCATATAATTGCTACACTGTGGTGATTAGTAACGTAAAAACCACTGTGTTAGTATCATTTACTTGAGGTGTTAGTAGCGTTTAAAAGCGTTTACTAAATCAGTTACTATAACGTGTTAGTAGCACACAATTTACTATAAAGCTTTAGCGTTTGTGGTTGATACAATGTGTTATTAGCCTAAAAAACATTCAGTCCTGTAGTGTGTTAGTAGCATTAGCAGCGTTAGTGATAACTTAAGATTTAGTTTGTGATAGTAAATTTAATTGGTTCTGGGAGAGCCAGGGCAGCCAGTGTTGTGCATAACCTGACAGGAGGAAGGTCATTCCTGAATCATTAATAAATTTAATAATATTTTTAGGTTTAGGCTTTAAAAGTAAAGGTCCTGATTCTGTGTAATGTTTTTCTCAAAGGAGTAGTTTAAAATTGTTTAAATTCTAAATTGTTTAAAAAACGATACAATGGCACGTGAATTTTAAATTGTGTGTGAAACAATACTGTGCAATTGATAATTAACACTGGTTAAAGTGTGAAAAGTTTTAATTTTTTAATTTATAAATTAGCGCAAACATGTGTGAAACTATGTATAACATCATTTTTGGAATAATTGTGACAAGTGTGAAAATTTCCCATAAAATATTATCCATCTAGTACCAAGGTTATTGTAGTAAATTAACAATCAACTGTTTGTTTAAATACCTCTTGGCTCAGACGTTGTGTGGTTGGTCGTTGTGTTGTTGCTATAGAGCTAAAAATAACGGCACAACATTTTTCTAAAGCCGTAGACAGTAGGCGTTTCTACTACAGAAACCGGCTGGGGAATTAATTGCGTAAAGCCGTAGATAGTAGGCGTATCTGCTACAGAAACCGGCTGGGGAATTAATTGTGGAAAGTTGTCAATTTACTTATCAGTAGTCTTTTGCGCGGGTTACTGAGAGTGACCTAGCTGGTTGTTTAAAAACTACGTTAGGCCTATTCTAAAAGTTTATGTTTATGCCAGTTTATATTGTGAAAATAAGGAGGAAGCACTGCTAAATTAAGTAATCTAATTAATTTCCTTCGAATTTAAAAATATAGCCTAATTGTTAAATTTTAGGGAAACGTTGTGGTTTTCTCTACTTTTGAATTAAAACTAGTATTTTGTTCTGATCTTTATGCTACATGCAACTGCAAGCAAAATTTAAAATTCTTAAGAAAAGTGCAAACTCCTTTGTGCTTGGTGTGTGAAGCTTGAAAGTGTGTTGTAACAAGGAGATTTGAAATGACTTTTCACTCTATTCGGTGTCATGCCTTTGTCACATGAAATGCTCGGGGAGTACAACCTCCAACTGGAGGCTTGGTCGGGGTACTTTGTGCGAGTCAAAGTGTTTTTATTTTTTATTTAAGCGAATTAGCGACTGACAAACAAGTCACTCTTCTTTTGGCTAACGTGAAAGCGAAGACGTATGGGTTGCTTCACAGCCTATATGCACCTAACACATAAAAAACAAAGTCGTTAGACCAAATTAATGTCATTTGGACCACGTTGTTTAATGTAGCTCATAAAATGGCTCACAAAATAGCTCACTCGTGCATGATGTATCTTTAATACGTCGTGTTACTGTAAAGATAAATGCTAGAGATTTTCCATCCTTCTGTTGTGGCAATTTGTCCCATTGTAAGGCCGTCTGCAGGTTTAGGATGCCAACAAATTACAGTAACTGAACAAAAAACGGCTTTGAACAAAATTTAAAAAAAAGCTCGTATCCCCATACTCACAACTGTGAAGGTACACGAATAAAAACGGATGAGAGTTCACTCGAACGCAACGAACTATAATTTGAACTCCAATTTGCAAAATGTAAACACACACACATACAAAACAAGACTCCATAAACAGCAAAACGCCTACAAAATTTAAAGATAAAAATACATACACCAAACGAACACGTAATTACATGAACTAGAACTAAAACAGAAACCTTCAAACACAAACACAGGCAAAAAAAACTCCATTCACTAGGAGTCTGCTTGTTTCACAAATTAAAAATGCACTCAAAAATACACATATAGCCACTCACACGAAACAGACTTAAAATATAATACGACAAGGATAACTATAAAAAAAAAAGTCTGAATAATACACAAATTATGTGCCCACGCACAAAAACCTAAACATTAAACTTTTCAAACATAAACTACATAACCACTTTCTGACCTAACCACTCAGCTAAAACAGTCCTTGTTCCCTGGAATTGGAGTTCAGATTATAGTTCGTTGCGTTCGAGTGATTTCTAATCCGTTTTTATTTGTGTCTCTAATGCTCTATTTATTCGATCTCTAATGCTTTTTTTTTCAAAATGGCGAAGCCGTTTTTTGTTCAGTTAATTAAGAGTTCGTGTTTCACGAAAATTTTCAAAAAACTGGATAGGAGGAGGCGGAGTGGCCCCAGAATGCAATACTGCAGCATTTGTAACAATGGGGCAACAATAGGTGAGGCCCACAAGACCGAATTGGAATTCACTGGAACAAAGTGTTATGATGGTTGAGCGCGGGAAAAGTGACATTGTCGTTGCGTCTTTTTCCAGTTAATATTGTCAGCCAGCGATAAGGTTAAGTCTTTATGGAGAACCAAAATAAAATGGTCTTGGTCTTTGTGTAAATCTTCAAGGTTTAAACCGTAGGGTGGGAGGCCGACATGACTGCGTGACTTATTTACTTCTTCAATGTGGGCTTCAGGAAACCAGGTGAATTGTTTCCGCGATTGTTTGCCATAATACTGCGTCTGTCTGCAACAATCCAGAATCCCATCGAGATGCGAGATACGCTAAATCTAGACACACGCTAGTGTGTTACCATCAAGTAATAAACATAGGACAAAGCTTGGACGGAACCTGAATATAAATACGCATTTCTAAAGTTCTGTTTGTCGCAAATAAAATTGGGTGGACAGCGGACATACCATGCAAATCAAAGACCAGACCGTTACCAAGTACAATAAAAAGGAAGCGAAAAAAGCTAACAAATTCACTAAACAAAAAAACGGCTTCGCCGTTTAGAAAAAACATTGCAGCTCGTATCCCCATACTCGTAGCTGTGAAGGTGCACGAATAAAAACGAATTAAGAGTTCACTCGAATGAAACGAAGTATAATTTAAACTCCAATTCCAGGAACAAGGATTGTAACATGCCAGTTCTATCCACATGTTTACATGTATAGTACATCACTAATCAAACAAACAAAACGGTTCCCTCACTGTTCCCTCACTGTTTCCTTTTGCGGGGGCTTGACCCTCCTGAATGTTCTTGGTGTCGACAGCCACTTACAGTCCGGCACTTCCTTGTTGATTGTCACCATCTTGATGGTGTTCGTGGTCGTTTCCATCTTCTGCATGACATTGCGCGTCAATTGGGTGATAAGTCTGTCCTCCTGTCCGGTGTTTTTCAATTTTTGCAGGAGGTACAGATGTATGACAAGATTTAGATTAGGGGTTTGACTAACATCTCTGTAATGTGTGGTGCAGTGGTAACCCGGACCACTGCACTGTGACTGAGGTTGGCGCTAATGACCAAGTTGTCGACGCGCCATTAATCCTCAACCCCCCCCCCCCCCAAAAAAAAAGGTTGGATAATTCACACCAAAAAACACAATATAAAATAAACCTGTATAATACACAAATTATGCGCACACAAACATACATACGCACAAGAACATTAAACATTTCAAACACAAACTGCGTTCACTTTCTGACATAACCACTCAGTAAAAACAGTCCTTTTTCCCTGGAATTGAAGTTCAAATTAGAGTTCGTTGCATTCGCGTGAACTCTAATCCGTGTTTATTTATCAGCCAGCGATGCAGCTATGAGTATTGGGATACGAGCTCTAATGGTTTTTTGTTCAGTTAATAAATTTTGAACTGAGTAAAATTTTCTTTTCAAATATATAAAAACGATAACTGTGAATCAAGTTCGATCCTTTTAACTGGAGTGAGTGCGGAGCTAAGCAGCAACTTAAAAACGACAAAATACAACGCTCCTAAAACTGTATAAATGATAATTATAGGCTTTATGGTACTAGAAATTGGTGACCTACTTCAGCAGACACGATTTTCCGACACCAATCCTGCCTCATGAGCAACTATCTAAATCGAGTATGCTACTTCTCTTCCTGAGATGAAACATGTTTTTTGCAGAATTTGGAATTTGTTAAACAGAGATACATGTTTGGTTTCATAAACATTCCTCAATTTCTATTGTTTTTTTCTTATTTTTCAATATGATCTAGCCTTATCGCGTATAACAAATTACTTTAGCACAATGATGTTTGAATTTCTTAATTTTTTTTCAGTATTCAGTAGATTCGAAGGTATGCCACTTTAATCAATAAACAAAAAGGTAGACCCGCATACATTAATCTTAAGCACAAAAGTGGAAACTAAATAGCAAATTTCGTTACTTCTAACAATGCAACCTATGATTCAAGCTAATTATATTTTCATAATTTTGTTTTGCTAGACTGGTACTCAGGCTGGGCAAATGATATGAATGAACCTTTACAAGGTGTGCCTCCTAATGAAGGAAGTTGTTTGGCATCACAATGGAAAGCTGTTAAGGATTCAAGTGGACGACTTAAGTTGAGTGGCATTTATTGGGAAAGGCAAGCATGTGAACAATATGGCGGATACATATGTAAAAAAGAAATGATTGGTAAGCAGTTTAAGCAATACTACTTCACATTAATCGGCCAAGTTGCACAGTTTGTTCTTATTTCCAGCAATTTCGACTATGGTCCTTTTCATTTGATTACAAAGAAACCAGTTTATACCGAAGTGCTGCTTTAAACCCTCACACTGACTAAATAACGCTGGTTGACTCTGAACTTAGAAATTAAATTTTGCTGGTTTTTTTTTGTGTGTGTTTGTAGTGTACCTGGCTTTCCTGTTGTCCTTGCCGACATGACTGGTGATACCATCAGGAACATTATGTTCTCCGGCAAGTCTAACCTTGTGGCATGGCAGTCGTGCCCCTTTCCTTCCGTCCTTCTTTCCTTCTCGTTGCTGGATATATTCATTCTTGTTTTATTTGTTAGTGGCACCTGTGTCCTTTTCCAGTCCTGTTGCACATTTTGCAACAAATGTATTATATTTCTTTATTTAAAAAAAATGATATTGCAAAGTTATTCTACACACAGTCTAGTCTGTGTTCAGAAATAATATAAAGTTCCAAGTATTGCTGTAAACTTCAGTAATGGGGAAGTTTGGGTAAATATTTAATTCAAAACCAAAAATGACAGCAATCACCTCCACGCCAAGTTTCCAAAAAGTGTCTACCTTGGAAAATAGTTATGTATTTCTTTCTACCAAAACAAATGCCTAATTTTTCCTTCCAACCATGATCACTCAAACGTAACTTAGCACCTGGCCTATTTTGGAGACAGTAAAATTCTTTTAAATAATTGAATTGTTAATCACGTAGCCTTATTGAACATCTTTGCAGAAGTGGTATATCCATCCATTCAGTAATACGTGTACTTTGAAATTGCAATTTCTAAAAAGGTTTTTATGGAGACATACTCTTTAGTTATTTGTTATGCAATATAGGCATAGCCGTGCACAGGAGGGGCAAAGGACCATTAACTCTGCCCTTTTACAAAATAATGCCATTTTTGAGTACACCATTTTGTTTTGCGCTTGACTTTTAAAAGAAATTTACTGGGCATACCACTTGAAAAAAAGAGCGCAAAATAAGTTTAGGGGACAAATATTTTTACGATTTTCACTAGCGCGACGGTGCCTGAGAAACATCGACTCAACCCTGCTTGGGGTACATTGTGCTCAAAAACATCTACTCCCAATACAAATGTGGCCGTTTACCAAAAGTTTGCCCCTGCTCTCTCCGGGGTCTATGCATGCCACTGCGTGTAGATACATGCTTGGACGCAAATGATTATGAAGTTACGAAGCGTGGGAGATTATGACACTATTACTAGTTTATATGACATGTGTGATACTTACAAACTAGACATCCCCCTACGATGTGTGTAAAGTTGTACAGTCGCGGCCAAAAGGTTTTGCGACCGAAAGAGCTCCAACAATAGGGACGTGAGTGTGCGCTGGTTAACTGCTGGCTCGAGCCTGCATTATTGCCCGGCAAGGATTTTTCCAGTAAACTACAGTAGTCTAGAATTATTTGGAAAAGAATGTCGTAACATTAACGGGATTTCAAAATTTGGCTTTTTTATACAGGACTTCCTTTTTAATACGATTAGGAACGTAAGCTAAGGCTTCGCAATTCTTTTGGAAATACTACATAACAAAAATAACACTGCATCTTTTAGGCCATCCTAAATCCATGGGAAGTAATTTTAGCTTTTCCGAATGCTATTCTGAAAGTTTTATATTATTTTTAATTTTCAGGTGATTCTGATTGAAGGTGAGCATTAGGGTCTACATAAAATATAAAATACTCATGGGAAAAAAAACCGTTTGCAGTCTAGATAGACTGAATGTGACAAAATGGTTTCCTAAAGTAGAAAGTTAACATCAGTGTAGTGAGTAGCTGTAAAATAATGCCGTTATAGCACAAATACCTTCCGTTACAAAATTTGCCGAAAAACTACAGATAAAATATTTTCTGCTGAAATATAAAATATTTGTTTGGCAAGTGTTGGGCTTAAGTGTCATAATTTACTTATAGAGGAATTGTTATTATCACTTCACTCAAACCAGTATTCCTCGTCAGGCTTTACTTCACTTCGCTTGGTTAAAATGGCTTTTCGTAGCCAAATTTTCGTCGTGTGCTGGTCTATTGGGGTTCTAAGAACGGCTAACAATGGCTTCTGTACACGAAATTCCTTGCTTTCAGTTCAATCTGCAAGAATTTGTTGGTCAAGCCTCATCGGACAGCTGGAGCCCTTTGCGGTATTTCAAGTTCCATGGCTGGTTCGATTTGCACTGCTAAGAATAACTCGTGTACCAAATTTCATACTTTTAGCTCGATTGGTTAGAATATGATGGTCAAGCATCGAGGAAGGGCAGAGTTGGGCTCTGGGGTAGGGGGGGGGCGGATATATTTCATGGAGGTTCCATGGGGGGGGTCGAATGAGGCTTAATGGCGCGTCGACAGCTTGGTCATTAGCGCCAACCTCAGTCACAGTGCAGAGGTTCCATGGCTGGTTGGATTTGTACTGGTATGACTTGTACAAAAAATTTAACGCATTTAGCTCGATTTGCAAGATTTTGTTGGTCAAGCCACAGGAAGGGGCACTGGGGACCCTTTTGGGGGTAGTTCACGGGGATTTCATTGCTGTTCGATTTGTACTGCTAAGAATTAATCGTGTACAAATTTCATGCGTTCAGCTCCATTTGCAAGAATTCGTTGGTCAAGCCTCAGGGAGGAGGCAGAGGGGAGGGGTGCTGGGTGGCCCTTTTGCCACAGACGATTTAATTTGTGCTGCTATGAATAACTTGTGTACAAAATTTCATGCTTGTAGCTCGATCTGCAGGAATTTGTTGGCCAAGCCTCAGGGAGAGGGTGCTTGGGGGTGGGGGTCTTTGGGAGCCCTTGTTGGTATTTCATGGGGAGTTTCATGATTGGTTCGATTTGTACTGCAGTAAAGAATGACTTGTGTACCAAATTTCACACTTTTAGCTCGATCAGCAAGAATTCGAGAGGGGGCAGAGGGTAGGGCCTGGGTACCGGGGGGGGGGGTAGAGTGTATTTCATTGGTGTTGCATGGCCAGTTCGATTTGTACTGCTAATAATGAATTGCATAGGAAGTTTTACGCTTTTACCATCCTCTGCAAGAATCTGTTTGCGAAGCTTCAGGGAGGAGGTACAGGGGATGCTGAGGGGGGGGGGCGCTGGGGGTCTGGGGGAGGGGTTATTTCATAGGGAGTTCCATGGATGGTTCGATTTGTAGTGATAAGAATGACTTGTGTAGCAAATTTCATGCTTTTACCTCGATTTGAAAGAATTTGGTGGTGAAGCCTCTGGGAGAAAGCAGAGGGGAGGGGCGTGGGGTATTTCGTGGGGGTCTCACAGCTGATTCGATTGTGTATAAAATTTCATACCTGTTGCAGTTTTGGCACAAGGCTTTGTTACACTCCGTTAGACTTATGTAAAATTTGCAAAAGTTTTGATTTAGTTTGAAATAGTGGCCATAGTACAGAGAGAGCTAGTTGTTTTAATTTTGAGCAACTATAGTTTTAATTCAGATAATAATTTTAAAAAGGAAATAAAAGTCGTTTACATGATTCACCAAGGTTAGTTTTGACTAAACATAACAAATCATACGTAAAGAAATAAGATACGCCAAAAAGCAAATATGTTTAAAAAATACCAGTTTGAATTCATGAGAGTTCACCGTTATTTATAATGTAAACAAAATTGTATACAAATTAAACTCAATGCAGATGTAGTCGACTATTGAAGACGTTTTGTAACTCATTGCTCAGTTAAAATCTATTCTAATTTAATGCGGAAGTAAGACAATCGTGTTATGACAAGCATATTTTGCCATAAATTGACCTTTTACGTAAACTACTGTCCTTGAATGCCTATTTCTAAACAAGGGCATTTCAAAGGACGGGAGTGGAGGGGGCCAAGCAATAGAACTTTCTGCCCATCGCCGTGGCAAGCGGGGAGGGGGGGAGGGGAGAACCAAACACTTACAAAAAGGGGCACAAAAACTTCGTAGTTCATTTTATTTTTTGATAGAAATAGAAATGAAATAGAGATTGACGGTGCACAGAGCACCCCCCCCCCCAACCCCAAAGAAGTTGAGCAACTAGAGCATCATAGCGTGATTTGAAAGCGTTAAGTGAAGGAGTGCAAACAACAGATTGAGGGAGGGAGTTCCAGGTTTGAACAACCCTTTCCGTGAAAAAGTGAAAAAAGTAATTTTTATTCTTTTCGCTTTTGTTTAAGATTTGGACTGTATTCCTTCGTCAAGTTGGGGGCAAAATTGCGTGAGGGTAAAATTGCGGTAGGGACATAAAATATAGCAGTGGAACGTAATTGCGGTGGATGTTTAAATTGCCAATATGCGCCCCCACCCCAACCTCCACAAAAAATTCCTAGCCACAGCCCTGTTTCTGCCAGTGCCCGTGACACCAACTGTGCTAAAAAAATTGTCTGCATCCAATATTTTTTTTCAGTGCTTTAACGTATCATTTTGGCTCTTCTGCCAGTGAAAAGTTCTCGCCAAGACGATTAAAATGGTGTACTGAAACATCAGAATCGGTTAACAATTTGCAAAACTGCAAGTTTGGGCAAATACGACCACAGTGCGGCCCTCCACTGCCATCGTCATTAGTGTGCCGTGCTAATTTTACCTTGGGGGGGGGGGGGGCATTAAAGAAAAGTAGCTATATTGCGTTCCAGGGGAGCGCTAAATTGTCACCGGTTTTTACACGAAGGGCATCCAGTCCAGTTACAGAAACAATTTTTGTCAGGCAAAGGAAGGTCCATCCTCTGGTAAAATACTTGGGCGAAAAATTTGTTCTTTTTTTTTTTCAAGTATGCCACAACTTTTTGAAAATCTACTTACACCTTTGCCCAACTATTAACTAAGTGTTAACTATTCTTTCCAATCGTCCTTTTAGCTGCAAATCACTGCAGTGAGTAATGGCATTGCAGCCTACTACAGGTTAAAATGTATAGGTTTTGTTTGCGTTGTTTGTTTTGCAGCTAGCTCTATTCGATTCTGAGATACACGGTACAAATTATGTTTACTGTTGGAAGTTAATAAACCTCATATTCTTCTGTAGAAATTAACAACAATGACTGCAACGTAATGCCATCGTCCAACGTGATTACAGTTCGTGCAGGGTATTGTTGGAGCGATGCAGTGTGCAAAACCTTTTGGCTACTGTATATTTTGTGCTGTGTAGCCTGCTTTACGTCAGGTTACCGTACATAACTTATTATTAATAATGATTAAAAGTAAAATTGAAATTATGCTTTTTCTAAAGGTTCCTACTTTTTTATCGATTGAAACCATTACCAATTCAGATACTAGTCAACTACACGAAAAAATCCACAATTTACAAGACCGTAAGATAGTTTTAGACCTTAATTTAAATTAAATAATATTCATTAAACTATCGGACTATGTATTTTGGACTATTTTCAATTAGGAAACAATGTGGCCACACTTTTTTTTTTACAAACGAAAACAAATTGTACTGACCTTGAAACTCTTAAGATGACACCCAAAAACGTCTGATTCCTTTAATATCACAAATATGGTCGATCCTTTTAATCAAAACACCAAACTTTACTTGATTATCACCAAGCCCTGTATTTCAATCCCAAAATTCCATCCGTCACAAGTTCGTCATCTTGCCTGGTTCTTGAAATGGAATAGAATTTTTGTATTTGGAATTTTTATCTTAAAATTCCGTCATTCATAGTAACTCGACTATGCTATGTGAAATTTAGCGAAAGTTAATATATTCTAAAAATAAATACACATTTTAGATTTCCTCCACATCGTGTCAAAATAATCGAAAAGAAGAATTGTGATTTCCAAACTAAGTTCATAACCTAACTTTGATGATTACATTCATATTTTCTCAGGTCTTTGAATTTTGAAGTCAACCTGGAGAAAACAACGCAACGGCAGGCTAAACACTAGCCTCTAAAAGGGTCTGCTATATCTTGGTGGAGCAAGTCCAACCCCTTGCATGGCCCGCCCAAGAGAGAGCGATCAACAAACTTTTCTCAGCAAACATGCTGCCTGGAGTTCGTGTCGTCTGCTATCGTTCCGAATGGTCAAAGACTCGGAAATGACATTGAGACGATGTTTTTGAAAGCTTATTCTGAGTTAACACTACTTAATCTAACAACGATAATCGATATTAAAAAAATAATAAACGAAACAATTATCAGTTTAATAATGTTCAATGGTTTCTGTAGATCCTGAAATAAAGACTTAATATCACTGAATATTTATTAGTGTGTACCGCTCAATAGGGCTCCTCAAATCACCCCGTTGCTTTTCCAAAAATTGCCCCCAATTCTTCGTTTCAATAGTAAAAAAGATTCCTGACAAAAGTTCTTTATAGCTGATAATGTTCACCTGTTGACATCCCCTGTCCATTTGAAGCTCTTCAAAAACTCACCAAAATGCTTTGCTGGAATGTCCTCTTTAAAAGTTGATAGTTTGTCATTCACTTCAGTGCCTTCACTTATCACTTTGTGAAAATCAATAACATTACCATTTTTAATAAAAACCGATGTGATGGCAAACATAACACTTCATGTCAAACTATCTTAACGCACAGTTATCTTTAAATAAAAGCATCAGTTCTATTAGAGCATGCGAAAATAATCAAAAGATTGCTGATACATGCAAGTCATCACGAAGAACTTTAATTTTTATTGGAGTATATGTCAACACCATTTGTTAGCACGCAAGTTTTTGGATTGTAACTTCTCTCTGGTTCGTGTACTTTCGTTGCACGTCATAATAGTTTTGGTCCTGACATGCCATCACACATTCATTAGGACTCTGAATGAAGAATGACCATTAGCTATCAAGAGCTTGAAAGGACTCACTCCACCTCCTCTCTCAAAAAGCTTTTCTGGTTCAGCTTGGTCATGAATCTCTTAGTTTTGGAATAGTGTGAACAATTTTTCTTAAGCATTCTACTCGTGACAGTCTATTACTATACTTTTGCCCCTAAAGTACTGTGGGAAGCATCAAACTGTCCTTACCTCCAGAAACTTAAGTTCTTCCTCAAAGATCCTGTAACCTCTGGTTCAAATTTATTTATTAATGAATGAAATTTTTTATCTCTTGTCGGCCAAGAGGGATTGGGGTGATATAATTGACTTTCATCTCCACATTATTGTCTCTGTGAATCACATCAGCAATCATTGTCCTTTGCAACACGTCACCACTGGTCTTGTCTCACTCCCTACTACCGTTTGGGCATAGGTCGCACAAGTCATCAACATTTGAAAAAAAACTTATTCCATCCCTTTATAATTATTCCTCTCGACCTGCTTTTATGGCGTGTCAGAAACACCAAAGGAAACCGAAACCACTTTCTTGACAGTAGGTGTAAAGCTATACAGTATACATTTTGGGCTGTGTATCCTACTATTAATAATTATGAGGTTATGCACGGTGTTCAATAAAATTGAACAAACTTCAAGGTTTGTTCAATTTAATTGTACAAACCTTGAAGTTCTAAGTCTAACGGTTTGTTTATATGTTCATCTTTTCCTCTGGCAGAAGGAAGGCTAAAAATGTGAGAAAGACGTCGAAAGATAGTAAATAAATTCGGTTGTTGTTTAGGCAAATTTTCGAAGTTCTAGATAACAGTATTTCCGTCGAAAAAAGCGAAACACCACCTTTGGACCATTGTTGAAACGAATTATTCGAAGTTGACTGTTAGCTTCGGAGTCAAATTTTCTGCTGGGAGTATGGTCCATAATTGTTGCTGTTCTTCTGCCGTGGTTCAATAGTGTTGTGTGTGGGAATGCGGCTGGCAATCTGAATAGCCCTCGCTCAAGAATGAAGCATGTTCAACGAACAGGTGGAAAAGCTGTTGGAGTTGTTTTATGAATATCTAAAATACCTGCATTTTGTAACATTTAAAACAGCAAGAATCGACCAATTATGTTAAGTCATTAGCTGGTACTCTCCTTATCCGTGGTAAATCACGAACAGCTTTGAGTACGAGTTAGTGCAATGTGTAGGCCTAACTGAAAGTCAAAACTTCACGAAATGGCTGGCAAGGTGTGTGCCGTACTGGCTGCTATGATTTTTTCTATCCGTGGACTACAGCATCGGTGGTGCCCGTGGGGTTTGCTTAAAGTCAAAGCTCGTAAAAGTGAAAGTTCTTATAAGTATAACAAGAAAATAATGTGTGGTTATCGTTCTTGGCGTTCAGCTCTGGCGCAGTGCTGGATTTAAGGCAAAAGCTCGGGTGGGCAAGTGCTAAAGGACCCCACATTATCCGTCTGAAATTTTGCTGGAGACCATTTTTTTTTGCTGTTAGGTTACCATTCTGTCCCCCAATCCCCCCAATGTAGAGTCAAGGGCGATCATTAATATCGTCGTTTGCTGGCGAAATATGGCGAATGAGATAAGCAGAATGTTAACGTTTGTTTGTGAACCAAAACCTTACGAAAAACTCATGCTACACTTGCTTTTGCTTCATCATGCAATTTGCTTCGACATTTGACTGATCGGTTTTGGCGTCCAATTGTCTGTCAGCTGCGTAACAGTTGCAACACTTAATGTCTTTGAGTGAAGTGAGACGACGCCGAATGAGCGAGCGTTAGCGAGCGGCTCGGCTAGTATTATTATGAATTCAGATACTATGCTAGTAAACTACACGACAAAATCCACAACTTACAAGACCATAAGGTTGGCCTAGCCCTAATTAAATTAAATAATATTTATTAAACTATCAGACTGTGTGCTTTGCACGATGTTCAGTTTAGGAAACAACGTGGCCACACTTTTTTTTTTACAAACATTTATTTGCAAACCAAACAAAGCATTTATTTGTACAAACCTTGAAACTTTGAAGATGACAACCAAAAATGTCAGATTCCTTTAATATCACAAATATGGTCGATCCTTTTAATCAAAACACCAAACTTTCTTGATTATTACCAAGCCCTGTATTTCAATTCCAAAATACCATCCGTCACAATTTCGTCATCTTGACTGGTTCTTGTAACGGAGTATAATTTTTGTATTGGGAATTTTTATCTTAAAATCCCGTCATTCATAGTAACTTCGACTAGGCTACGTGAAATTAATCTAGCTAAAGTTTAATAATGATAAATGGTTTCTGTAGATTCTCAAATCTTTATAATAATATCGGAGACCGACTAAAAGGAAAAGGAAAGCCTAAAGGAAAACCACTTCTCCCCTAATCGCGCCCGCATTGAAAATGCACTCTCCCACTCTACGTGCAGCCAAAAAGGAGCCAAGCATGAGTGGTCGATCAATCTGACAAGTCTTCGGGAAGAGTGCGGGGAAAATGTCCCGGGAAATGTGACCGGCCCCGTGCAAAGCACAGACTTCCTCTAGTAAAGACATAATATCACTGAATATTCATTGCTGCGTACCGCTCAATAGGTTCCTCAAATACGTGAATTTTATCAAACACACGTAAATTCTATGTAAAGTTGCTGGGCAGCCTGCATCAAGATGGGTAAATTCTCCCATGTAAATTCTACATAAATCTGGTGACCCCATGGGGCAACCCGCCAGGGACCGCGCTACAAGTCCCCATGGAATTGTCATGTTGTCCATACCTGGTTTGGTTGGGTTCTAGGCAAATGTTCCCCTGGTGAACCG
>JAHWFP010059986.1:0-29784 GCA_023313725.1 Lithobius niger | reverse complement strand
GGGGGAGTTAACGCAGCGTGAATGGCTTAGATATTGGCCAGACGTATAAGAGTTTGCAGGGATGGGATTTCATTCCTTTTAAGTAATTAAGTTTTGTGCGTTTTTATTGCGTTACGTTTTTCTTTTCACGATGTAATTTGGTCGTTGGTGTGTGTTCCCGGTCGCGTGATCCGGAAGTGTCAAAAGTGTGGGTTATTGGCAAAAGTGTTGGTTATCGGTAAAAGTGTGAGATAACTTGATAACCCACACTTTTTGCGATGACGCACACTTCCAGTGTTGGTTAACGGGATTTAACCAACGGAAATTTAGCATGGCGTTGATTTAGCGTGGCGTCACAGCCGTGGTATAAAGGCTTTTACAGTAGCCTATTTGGATTCCAAATAAAAACGCAAAAGGAAAAAACGCATGTAGCAACCCTGGGTTTTTTTTTTTGGGGGGGGGGGGGCCCAATCAAAGCATTATTTTTTATTTTTTTATTTCAAGTAGAAAAAAAACAAAAAAGAACATTTTGCTGGCCCTCAACCTGGCCGGCTAAAAATGGTTTCTTTTTTGCCTAAAACATACTTAACCTGATAATTTTGCATTACATCGTCCTCAATGGAATGTCTCCCTGGAGGTTTTTCGGTTGCTTGTAGCCGCCTGCTTGCATGTTCCTAATGTGTCTGCGCAACACAGTCCTCCTCTATATAAAGCAAGAATGTGGCCGGTTCTGGCATTTATTTTCCTCTCAATCTGTCAGGCGGTGACTCGAGAGGGGAGGCAGGGTGGGCCTCTGGTTAAGTATGTTTTAGGCAAAAAAGAAACCTGTTTTAGCCGGCCAGGCTGAGGGCCAGCAAAATGTTCTTTCTTATTTGCGAAACGTATTATTATTGATAATTTTGTATTATTTGCTGACCTCTTCAAACATGGTGGCGGGCACCGATCTGACCGGGCGCCCCGGGATGCAAGCAGGCGTTCCCCCCAAAATTTTTATTAGGTAAAATTTCGCACTTTATTCAGAACAGGGTGATGAAACAGGAAATTGGTTCTCATTGCAGGGTTTGGTTGCCTTAAAAAAGACCATTGTTGTCTGAGTGATCTTGCTTCCTTCTAAGGGTGGCTTGCTTCTGCTTCGTTCTGTTGTGCTTAAGGGGGCTTGACTACGGTTCTGGCTCCGACGATTGGTCCCAGCCGTTGTAGTCACTTCTCTTCTGTTGACATGTTCCTCAAGTAGTGGGAGGTAAATGTCTTTAAGTGACGCCAGGATGCGGCTGCAAGAATTTCCTCAATGGGTGTGGTGTTGTGATGTGCCCATGATGATGAGATCGTTCTGAATTCTTTTGCTGTTGCTCTTTCCATGCTTAGGTTGGCTCTGGCGTAGGCTGCATCGATTATTTATGTAATCCAACGGGAAATCATTCCAGCTGAGGTTTCTCCCGTTTGTGAGTCTACATGTAGGAAAAGTTGGTTTCTGCCTCTTCGGATGTTCTCGTGTTGGGTTTGGGTTGGGTCGAAGCGGAGTTCTCGGATGGGTCGTAAAAGACGTTCAGGTTCGTCTCCTGTTATGTTGGAGAGAGCAGGAAATGTGAGGGGTTTCGAGGGCTAGGGTGGTTTCTGTGTTTTGGCTCGGAAGCCTGCCCTTGGGTGAAGGGTTACTGACGAGAAGTAGTAGGCTTCGGAACAGCGTGCGCTAGCTGCTAGTTTTACTAGGAAGACAGATTTCCGGGTCAGGAGATGAAGGGAGCTGTCTTTTGTTGGCTCGTAGGAACTTCAATTAAGGATTGAAGGATGATTGATGAGTCCTAGTCTGTGGCATATCTTCTTGTTGTGGGTCGTTTGTTTTCGAAGGCGGTGAAGAGTCATGGTGGTTTGTGTAGAGAGGGACCGATTGGATTAGTTTTCCTTGCGAAACAGCAATGAAACCATTTGGATAAGTGGCCATCGTACATTCTGTATGTTGAGTCTCAGGTGGTTTTAGAAGCTAATCGGATGACATCTTCTTGATGAAATCCGGCCTTTTAAAGAAGTTTGATGATGGTAGCCACCCGTGTAGGTTTAGGCTGGTCCGGTTTGGGTGGAGTATTCGGCCTTTTGTTGTGATAGAAGATCTGGAGGAAGAGGGAGGCTTCTTGGAATGTAGACTAGTAGAGACAGCATGTGTGGGAACCATGGTTCCGATGGCTAAAAGGGGCTATGAGAGAAGACATCCATGGAATGAATTCATGAAGATGTCACGAGACAGAGACATCTTTCTCGATCTTGACTTGGATGTTTAAAATCATGAAAACGAAGGAAGTGTGGTTGCGAATTCCTTCGTTGTTGGAGTAAATGCATGTCGGTTGTGTGGCTGTGGCAAGTTAAGTTCGGAAGCCTGGTCAGGGGTGGTGTGGTCGTGGTGCCTAAGCAGCAAAGTGCGGGGAGAGGACTTTTGAATTGGTGGGCCTCCGAGGGACTTCTTGGCTGTTGAACAATGAATTGAGCTACGGGTAACAGTGACGAAAAGACGGTAGATTTGATGGTATTTGTGTTGTATGGGCCATTGGCTGTATGGAAGGACTGTGACATTGGGTGGTTGACTGTGAGCAAGTCTGATGGTAATGAAAGGGTGTAGGTTACGGTGGTCTTGACTGTCTCCCTGAAGAAGAGGCCGTTGCGTGGTCGAAGATGGCAGGTCCATGGGCATGCGGCAGTTGGCTATGAACGGGACTGGTTGTGACGAAGGGGTGGAAGATACGGTTGTCTTGACTGCCTTCCGGGTGAAGGGGTCGTAGGCCGGTTGGGGTAACAGAACTGAAGGGGTATCGAAAGGACGAAGGTTACGGAGGGTTTGATCGTCATTGTGATGAGAGGGGTTAGCTGGCAAGGACGGTCGGTGACGAGGTTAGCGAGAGACCGACCTGGTGAAAGAGCTTTTGGAGGTGAAAGGACGGAGATCAGTGACGATCTTTGCTTTCATTGGAGAAACTTGGTGAAAGTGCTCTGGTGGTGAAACGACGGAGTTCTCTGACGACTTCTGCTTTCGTTAGCGGCCCGGTGAAAGGGCTTGTGGAGGTAAAAGGACAGAGTACAATGACAGTTTTTTTTGCTTTCATTGGAGAGACCTGGTGAAAGAACGGAGTTCTATCACGATGTTTGCCTTTAATGGAGAGACCAGGTGAAAGGGCTCGAGGAGCTGAGGGGTCCCTTGGAGGAAAGGACGGGCATCACGATTGATTGGCACTTGAGTGAAAGCTTCTTGGCAAAAAAAAGACCTTTAGCAAGAGGGTGGAAGGGAAAGCAGGGCCTTGGAGCGGTGGCCATCAAATGCAACCGCGGATGGAAAGAGGCTAGCTTCCCCTTGCAGAAGTGGCGAAAAGAGGCTCAGCGGCTGCCGTCGTGGTGTCAGTGTCAGGAGGAATCGGGCGAAACGTCGTTGAGGCGCTATTGACGAAGGGAGCCATGGTTGATTTCAGCAGACTTGGGAGAGCTGGGCCAGGAGGAACTTTCCCCGTAGGGAAAACTGATGAGCGCCGTCCTTTCATTTCGCGTGCATGACAGGTGAGAAATGAAAACTGGGCTTGTGGATAACTGACAAAAGCTGGACTTGAGTCGGTGGAACAGGAGGTGCGTTTTCCGTTGGGAACGTTGATAAGTTGATGCCTTGCGTTTCCTGTCCGTGATAGGAGAGAAGTTAAGGCCGGGCTGTGGTTAAGTGACGAAAGCTGGGTTTGAATCGGCGGCCTAGGAGGTACTTTTCCCGTGTGGAACGTTGATGAGTTGCGTCCTTTCATTTCCCATGCTTGACAGGTGGGAAGTGAAAACCGGGCTTGTGGATGAGTGACGAAAACTGGACTTGAGTCGTGATGAGTTCCGTTATTTTATTTCCCGCGTGTGACAAGGGAGAAGTGAAAGCCGTCCTTTGGGAGTTGGTTTTCATTTCTTTGTCGTGGACAAAGGGATGGGAGAGTGACGCTTGCGGTTCTTGTGGCTCACGGTTGACGTTGCCCTTTTTAGAGTCTCGGCCCTGCGTGTGGGCGGGGACGACTTTGGGGTTGATCATGCATTTTGATTAAAGACTGAGTCAACTGGATTGTGGGCTTCATTGCAGTTGACGCTGTGGTCTCTGTGAGAAGACTTGGAAGAAAGGACGAGTGGACAATTTGTGGCAGGCAGCTGTTTCTGCGTGGCTGAAGCTTGAAGGTTTTATGATTTGTTTCTTGGTTTGGAGGAGGGCCTCTTCGAAGGCCGAAAGGGCGGGAGGAGGTGGGGTTCGTTGACCGTCTTAAAGCGGTGAGACGTATACGTTGTTGACGACGTAGGCAAGCTGGTCTAGGCCAGCTGCTCAGCGGTCGTCGCGGACGTAAGTTGTGCTTCGTTTCACGGAAGAATCCTTTGGTTTGGTGGAGATCCACTACCATGGCCAAAAGGGCGAGAAGAGGCGGGGTCCGTTGGCCGTCTCGAAGCGGTGAGACGTCGTTGGCGACTTAAGCGAGCCAGGCTACGCCAGCCAGTCAGTGGTCATCGTGGACGTAAGATGCGTTTCGTTTCACGGAAGAATGCATTGGCTTGGAGGAGGTTCTCTACCAAGGCCGAATGGGCGGGAGGTGGCAGGGTGTGTTGGCCGTCTTGGAGCCGTGAGACGTTTTCGTCGTTGGCGACATAGGCGAGCCGGTCTAGGCCGGCCGCCCAGTGGTCGTCGTGGACGAAAGGCTGGGGGTTTCCAGGTGGAAGTGTAGCATCCGAAGCTGGAGCGATGGGCCCAATCTTGTCGAGAGTTGAGCGATCTTTGGCGGTCGCCATCTTGCGGGCGACAGACTGGACGAAAATCCAAATTCCTGCACGAAAGGGTGGGAGAACGATAGCGAGGTGACGCGTAGGAACCTCTGGAGGAAAATGAATGCCGAAACCGGCCACGTTCTTGTTTTATATAGAGGAGGACTGCGTCGCACAGACGCAGTAGGGACATGCAAACAGGTGGCTACAAGCAACCGAAAAACCTCCAGGGAGACATTACATTGAGGACAATGTAAGGCAAATTTATCAGGTTAATATGTTTGGCATATAAGGAGAGCATTTATTTGGTCTTCAAATAAAATAGATAAAATAAAAGCATTTACAGTATTTGGATTTCAAATAAAAACGTAAAAGGAACGTATCCAAGCCTTAAACGAAGATGATCCCGATCAACGCATTCAGTTCTGTGAGGAATTCCTAGATTTTAAATAAAAATAAAGGAAAAGAAGAAGTGCATGTGGAACCTTGTGGGGGGAGGAGGACTTTGCCACGGTCCCCCGTCCCATTGCTGGGCCAGATAGGCTAACCACTAGAAGGCTGACGTTTGACATTTTGTTTCAAACTAGTTATTAGGTAAATTAAGTCCATCATTAAGGTTTAGAAACAAAGAAAGATGTTCCAGGTAATTGAATCACGAACGAAGATGCTCGAACTGTCCTCCTCCAGCGACGATAAACACTCGCCACATTTGCTTTTCACACCTAAGCATATTCTCCTGCCTAAGTCAGGAGTAAATATCTCAAATGCAGCAGTAATGAGAACCTGCAGTGTTGCAATATCCTGGGCTGGTTGAATGTACACCAAATCCCATACTATTCCCCACACACGAAAGTCCATAGGCGTCAGATCGCACGAACGCGCGGGCCATTCCATCGCACCTCTTCTACATCCAGCTGTTGGAAAATTACTCATCAAGAAGGTCTCGCACCTGTGTTGCATAGTGCGTTGATGCACCAGCTTGTTGGAAAATAATATCTGCGTGACACTTTTTCCGTACAGCTGGCAGAATCCTGTCTTCTAGCAGCTGACGACATACTACACCGTTGATTGTTCCATCAAGGAAGAATGGTCCAATGAACCCCCCCCCCCCCCAAGCCCATTTTCCTCCCCAAACATTGTGAGAGAAGAGAGCGAGAGAAGAATATTGGTTTATTTAATCAGGCAAATGGTCCAAAACTCCGTATATACCCTCACCTCACAAGAGCTAATGCTCGTGTGTGGTGTGTTGGCTACCATAAAACAAATTAACTAAAAAACACAAGAATTAAAAATGTCAACTTATGAAACAAATGCAAAGTTTGGGTGCATCGTAGACAACAACAAAATTACAATAATAGCAGTATAAAATTATCACTACTGTTATAAGCAAATGTTACAATTTTTACTAACATTTTTATTACTATTTTTAATAATAGCGACTGCAAAGTTAAGGTGCATCGTAAAAAAAAATAATCACAACAGTAAAAATAAATAAACATGCTACAAATAAACAAAAAAAAAATCAAGATAACAAAAAATACTGAAAGTATTTTTCAGCTTATAACTTTAAATAAATTTTCAAGAGCCACAGTACTGATATCAAGTAGCCACCAAAACAGATATTTCTGAAAATGATGAATTTCAGTAATATCTTTTATGTAGTTGGGTATGTTATTGTAAAATTTGCTTCCAAGGTAGTAGCTGCATTTATGTAGTTTTTCTTCTGTAACTTTAGGCTGAATGACAAAATTATTAGATTCACTCCTCGTGTGGTAGTTGGTCATAAAACGAGTTGTAGCATGTTTATTTATCTGCGGGAGTTAATTAAGACTCTGTAAACATACAGATGGCGGACTGGCAGGATTTCTAGCTGCTGAAAGAGTTGGAATGAATGATGACGTTGTTTTTTGAAAGTCATCACTCTTAACAATTATCTTTTGGAGCTTGATAACCGGATCAATAACATTCATGTAAGTTCCACCCCAGCATTTAATCGAATACTGAAGGTATGACTGTCCCATGGCAAAATAAAATAATTTAAGCATTTTTAATGAAACATGCTTTCTAAGATAATACATTTTACACAACAGTGCACGCAGTCTATTAAGAACTGCTGCAATTTGACTCCTCCAATTTAACATTCTATCTAAGGTGACACCAAGATATCGAACTTCGTTAACTTTTTGGCTTGATGGGCAATCACATGGTGAAGTTATCTGCATTGAGCATTTGTGCATTTTAAGAAAATCTACAACTGTTTCGCTCCTCTCCTTGAGAGCAAAATTCACATAATTGCTTTTCGTTACCTTAAGGGTAAGGAGGTTTTCAATAAACCAGTCTCCAATAAATACAAGATCCCGTTCAATACTAACCGAGGCTAGCTTTTTATTTTTGTCAGCAGCAAGAAGGGCAGTATCATCAGCGAAAGATACAATACTAGAATTAGTGTTTAACTTGTATATATCGTTAATGTAAACAAGAAATAGGAGTGGACCTAAAACTGACCCTTGCGGCACTCCTGTAATCACTAAAATACTGTCACTATAATGACTCCCGACTTTTGTACATTGCATCCTATTTGATAAGTAGTTCGTAAACCAGTTATGTGCCAACCCTCTGACTCTATAAAGATATAATTTTTGTAAAAGCTTTCGTGGTTTACGGTGTCAAATGCAATCATCAGGTCTAGGAAAATACCTACAACAATGCTGCACGAGTCCAGCACCGTATAAGTTCGTGAAAGAAAATCCTGAATAGCATCTTCAGTGCTGCAGTTCTTTCGAAATCCATACTGATTGGTGTGTAGCATGAGGGTTTTTTTTTCAAAAAAAGCAGTAAACCTGTTTTTTATCGCCTTTTGAAGTAGCTTGGAAAGAACAGAAAGTTAAGCAATGGGTCTATAATTATTTGGATCGCTGGGATTGCCCTTCTTGAAAATAGGGATCACAACAGTGTGTTTTAAAATTTGAGGGAAAATTCCTACAGTGAAATAAAGGTTGAAAAGATAAACAAGAATAGGGGTAATAATGTGCTTAGCCGTCTTAATACACTCTGCAGTGATGCCATCTAAACCAGAACTCTTGCCAAGATCTAGGGAGTTGATAAGATTATTTATTTACAGCTCAGTAACAGGAGTAATGAAAAAAGAATGGTTAGTCGACAGTGGTAGATATTTACTCTCAGGCGATTTTTGATCAATCTTGTTGGCCAAATTCTTAGCAATGTTCGAAAAAAAGTTATTAAATTCGTTTGTATAAGTCTTTGCGTCATTATCAAGACGAATTGAAGTTCTATTAACAATAATTTCGTCGGGGTATGTGCAACATTTTTTTTTTTGGACTCAGTAATTTTTTTCAAAATATGCCATTGTTTACGACAGTCACCATTTGCTTTATACATTTTTTTCTGGTAGTGGCTGTCCTTCGCTTCTCTAATTCCATTTTTTAGAATATTTCTGTATTTCACAAACTCATCACGGTAAGCTTGACTAAGGGATGTTTTTTCATACATTTGTAGAGTTTGTGTTTGGTTTTGATAGAGTTTAAAATAGCAGTTGTCATCCAGGGATTAATTTTTCGGTTTTTAGCAGAAACAATAACATTAAAAGTAGCCCTCGTAATATTCTGCTGAAGGGTTTCAATAAAAGATGTAATTGCAGCATTTGCATTAGTATTTTGTAAGATACCAGACCGGTTTTCATTTTCAAGGTGTTCATTTAATTTATCAACATTAATTTTTGAAACGCTGTGGTGAGCACGTGAAGCTCCTTTATCTGTTGTATTATTAGCCGTATTAATGTTGAGGGCCAGTGAATCAGTGATGTGCAATTTAATTAAAGCCGATTTGTATTTGTCAAAATCATTGCTTTTAACAAAAATGTGGTTAATACATGATTTGCTGAATGTAGTAACCCTAGTATACTGGTTCATAAAAGAAACAAAACCGTTCGCTAAAAAATTGTCGACGTAAATATTTTCGACTGCATTCATTTCTTTCAAGTTTGTATTAAAATCGCCAATAACAACGACATCACGACAAGTCATGGATTCAACAATGTCGGATAGCTCAGCTATGAAATTGCAAAGACTTCCATCATGATAACGATACACTGACAACATTTCGTGATTGAAATGTTCAGTCTTACAAGTATACTTTAAAAAATCAGCATTGTCAGAGTAAATGTGTGAGAAATTTGCATTAATTCCTTCAGGTAGGTGAACTGCCAGACTACCAGCCCTTTTGTCAGGGTGACAATAAATATATGAATTGTAGCAGGAGCCTATAGAAAACAACTAGGATCGTGTGTGGCTGGCCTATATTAGGAGTGCTTAATTTAGTACGATGTGCTAACGCCAGAAGGAGCAACAATACTGCACCTGCGCCAAGTTGTCTAAAATCGAAACTGAAACTTAGCACGCGAAGCAGACGTGTGCTACGAAAGCAACGCTCTATTTTATTGTTGGCTAGAGCAACTTACGAACAACTGATTGTCTGTTTGTTTAGTTTTTTTATTATTACTTTGGTATTGTTGCCATGTTAAACACTTACTGTTTAAAAACAAAGGACCAAAAATTAGCCTTGAGGACGTGACGCACACCTCTAATCATCTCGTGCAGGTAGCGACCACGGCTTACAAATTTGTGCATCACTGTAGCTGCTCCTGGCTTAACACTGTAGTGGAATTTACCGAGACACGTTCCTACTTGTTTTCTATAGGCTCCTGATTGAAGCCATTAATTTGAAATAGGCTACTTTCTTCATTGTTTACCCAAATTTCAGTTAAAACAATTCCAAAAAACTTACATTTTGTGGTTGCCAAAAACACTAATAACTGATCAAAGTTAGCTCTAAGGCTGCAAATGTTCATATGAATAAAATTTAAAAAGTCATCTCTGAGGAGAAAAATTAAATTTCCATCATAAGGATTTTCTACAACGGAATAGTCTAATCTTCGAACGTACTATCGTTTTGCTCCATTGAAAGTTTTCCTTTGAATCCCACTTGGGTTCGTACAATTAAGATCTTAAGAGCTTGCACTCTCTGCTGGACTCCTTGATCTGTTTTGACCAGAGGGGCTGGCGTAGGGCTCTCCTTGACCTTGACCGCTTGCCTGTTTCTTTCGGTGAGCTGCTTCCACGCAGTGGTCTATGTCGGCTTTTTCTTGAACCTTACGATGATTGGTTGAGGCCCATTTCCATTAGCGTTTAGAGGTGAGAAGCTTCAATGTCAGTTGATTCAAGTGGCACACGGAGAGCATTAGCCACCGCATATGCACGATGTCATCAGTTGATTCATCTTTAGTAAGTGGCACGTCATGAATCTCTAAGTAAGTGGCACGCCATGATGCAAGATGACGGCGTGAATGCTGCCATAGTGACGTGTGGGTTGTCATTACTGTAAAATATGCAGTTGTGACAATTAACTCTGCCATTCAGATGAAACTGGCGTCATCGGAGTATACTATCCATTCCACGTTCTGTGGATCATCTGCAAGGAAATCTAGGAACTCCTCGCAGAACTGAATGCGTTGATCGGGATCATCCTCGTTAAAGGCGTGGATACGCCGTGGACGGTACACCTTCAAGCCTACGTCCTTAATCAGCCTATTAGTTGAAGGCAGTGACACACCCGTTTGCCGTTCCAACTGACGATGGGACGTCGTTGGTTCATCAAGCAACATGTGGTGGATCTCGGCGGCATTTTCAATCGTTCGTGCCGTTCGTTTGCCACCAGAATGGCCATTAATGTTTATTTTCCACAGAACCTAAGAATTCAAATTTCTCCACCAAATGTGCCACTGTAGACCGGCATGGAGGTGGCTGAAGATACGTAGCCTGCCACTTCGCCAAAACGTCCGATATTTTATCTGCTTTTTTGTTTGTTTCTTTTTAAAATTAAAAAAAATAAACGCATATATTGTTTGTTTTGGTCCCCCCCCCCGCTAACCAGGGTTGCCATATGCGTTTTTTCCTTTTGCAGTTTTATTTGGAATCCAAATACTGTAAAAGCCTTTATTTTAGCTATTTTACTTGATGGCCAAATGACTGTTTTTTTTCTTTTTACTTGAAATCTAATTAAGGGCTTTTATTGTTTGATTTGCCCTCCGACCCCCCCCCACCGCCACCAACCAGGGTAATTGTCACATGCTTTTGGTACCTTTTGCGTTCTTATTTGTAATGCAAATAAAAGCTTTCTTCTTTCTTTCCTGAGGTCAGGAATAACTTTCGTGATTTCTTTACTGGGGTCAGGGATGAGGGTTAAAGCGACGGGGAATGGTTGTTGGACTTAGGAAAATTCGACGTGTAGCGTTTATTTTTTTTTTTGAAACACCCTGTATAATAATATTGAAACTTTTCTCATTCAGTATCCAATGGAAAAAACCTCCCCCACCCCACCAAAAAAAGAAAAGTGTTTGAAAAAAAAGTTGCTAATATAAAAACCAATTCTCCTCCTATCCACTCACTGTGAAAATTCAGTACTCACAATGTGATGGTTACTGCAACGAAATTATATTTTCAGCCACGAATTGTGGGTTTTGTTCACAATAAAAACATTAAAAGTTTAAAAAAAAAAAGAGGAGAGCTGCCACAATTTGCATGCTTCAGACCTCTGTCACAACATCGAAACGTTGGAGCTCTGCAGCCTGCGAATTGCCGAAAATCGTGGTCGAAATTTAAATTATATTTCATTTACTAAGGTTATTGCAAGTGTTTACCAGTCATAGGGCATCTTTGTCCTGTTCTTTGACGAATATCAATTCAATCCTAGGATTCAGGCTGATATTTTTTGTCAATTTTTCTTTTTACTTTTGTGTTCGTATTTTTTTCAAACCTCTTTTCCTTTTTTTCAGGGGTGGGAGGGAGATATTTCCCGGGGGTTATTGATATAAGAAAAATTTCATTCTTAGTATTTTCTGGCAGTCAGTTTTCATCATTTACGATTGGTGAGGGTTTTTGTTCTGTGTTTTTTTTGTTTGTTCTGCTTTTGTAATTTATTTTTGAATGGGGGTTATTTTCCGGGGGATATTTTCTGGGGGGATATTTTCCGAGGGGGGGAATAATCATCTAGGGGGATATTGATGGGGTGATATTTTCTGGGGGGCTTTTCACCAGGGGGATATTCGCCTGCTACCTCTGGTTGATACCATATTCTATGTAATTTATGTGTGTTCCATTCCATGTGTCATCATACCCTAACCTCACATGACCATAAGCGATGCCATCGTACCAACCCATAGACCGATAGTTAAACATATTGTGAAACGTATAATAAACTAATGTAAATGGAAATGGGAGTGTGTGTAGAAATATCAATAAAAAATATCCTCAATATCCTCAATATCAATAAGAAATATCCTCAATATCCTCAATATCAATAAGAAATATCCTCAATATCCTCAATATCCTCAATATCCTCAATATCAAAAATATCCTCAATATCAATAAGAAATATCCTCTGTCACTCATTCAATCTAAAACCCACTCTCAAAATTTTTCAATGATCTGATCACTCGCCAGTCTCAATGGTAAACCAATTTTTTGAGTTGGGGATTTGACGGCCGTACCACAGTTTCCACCTTTTGAAATCTCAAGCACGGACTTAATCAAGCCCTTACGGCCGTACCGCAGTTGCTTCTTTCCCAACCTCAAATCGGAGGTTGAGTAAGGGTCACGTCTTGAGCAAGGGTTTGGTACTACAATTGATATTTGTGTGCTCAAGCACTGACTTGAAAGCCATTGCTTGATCACAGACTTGAGCATTTTCGGCCATACCACCGTTGCCTTTTCCGAACCTTAAGTCTGAGCTTGAGTAGAGGTCACGTCTTAAGCAAGGGTGTGGTGCCACAGTCGAGGATTTTTGTTTGCTGAAGCACGGACTTGAAATCCATTGCTTAAGCAGAGACTAGAGCGCATGTTTTCCTCCACTGTTGCTCCCAGGCACCGACTTGAGACTCGAGCATAGCTCAGATTCAAGTCCAACGTCAAGTCACGTCTGGGGTAGTCTTGAGCAAGCGATTGTTGCCATTGGACGCATTTTCGCTGGACGAACGTCTGGAGCAAATGGACCAGCGACTTACACGTGGGGGCGGGGGGAGGGGGAAGGGGTTTTCTCTAGCCCCTGCCCTCATGAGAAAGTGCCCTTTTTCTGAAAAAAATCGGTGACATTCGCTGGAGCGGTGATGTAAAAGAGGCAAAAAAAGTAAACAAAAAAGGGCAACAACGACGTGGTGCTAAGAGGGGCAGAAATGGTTAAAGTCCCAAAAGGGTACCATGAAGGTTACAGTGAGGTTAAAACACCAAAGAAAACACCTCTCGGGTGCCTGTGCACGTCCCTGAGTGCAACTATTCTATAGTTTAATCTATTCCGTAGTTGTGCAATTAGTATACAAGTAAGTTTGAGTTTATTAATAGAGCCTAGAGGACTATGGAAGCCAAGTGCTCTATCTAAGGATTTAAAAAAATAACTAAGCCTAAAAAGGAACACACACAAAGAAGATTGTTCAGCCTTCCTCATGTAACAAGGAAATTGTGCCGATACAAACCCCATGTCCAACAGCTTGATTGTTGTATTATCCCGCGTACAGTACATCATAAATTAACAGTAAAATATCCGTCTCGTTCTCAGCTTATCTGTATCTCTTCCTTCGCTTAGGCTATCTCCCCTATTTTGTTGGATGTGTCTTGTTTTGTATTTAGAAAGAAAATTTAAAGCGCACCTAAAGATCATAACATGAAATAAAGCCAGAAAAGTGCACACAAATAAACACTGTCATGGTGTTTCAGTCTCAACTCGAGACCAATATAAAGTGACAAAAGATAAAATAAAAAAGTATGGATAAAGAGGGAAAAACGAAACCCATCTTCATCTGGGTAAGCCCGCTATAGGGCAAGTAATGGGTGGGTCAGAAGCGTACGCAACATAATCAGCGGGGGATGTTGGAGGGAGGGGCGAAACAAGTGCAAACAAGCATGTAGGCATCAACACACCTCGTACGTGTAATGTGTACCTCAAGTTACTACATGCTTGTTTTTACTTGTCCCTACCCGTATCATTGCGTACAGTTCTGATCCGATGTTTACTTCGCTAACCTTCGTTTTGTCGTGGTTTTGCCTGCTACTGTAGTGAAAGTATTTATTTACGTAAACTTTTTGTGATTTTTTTCATGTATGTTATTATGTTGATATGTTATTGTATTGTTTCGTCGTTAACGTGGTTCAATTTGTTTGTTTGGACTCGACAATAATACTTGCGCTGTTTTTTGAAGTTCGAATAACTCGTTCATGGCTTGTTACTAAACAAATGCACGTAGCTTAGCATTGATGGAGCATGCGCTAATATCGTACTCCAAGAGGAGTTTGGCAATCGGTAGCGATATCCATGAGTGATTGCTTGATAAACCACGAACCTTGCTTGGAAAGACCAACTCAGCTCCTTCGTTCGTGCAGCAGTGGTACCTCCCCCACTTAGGTTCAAACTTCAAATTAAGCTGGACTTGACTATGTCCGTGCTTTAGATTTCAAAAGGTGGCAACTGTGGTACGACTGCTAGTTAAGCCCAAGTTTGAACTTAGCAAAGACGGTACCACTGCTGCACAAACGAAGGGCGACTTAACTAAGTCAGCCTTCCCAAGCAAGGCTCGTAGTTTATCGAGCAATCACTCATGGATATCGTTATTGATTGTCGAATTCTTCTTGGAGTACGATATCAGCGCATGGTCCGTCAAAGCTTTACCATTTGTGTTTGTTTTAAAGGAGTCAAGAACGAGTTATTCGAAATTCGAGAAACTATCGTTGAGCCTCATGCAGAAGTACAAACATATTGTCGAGTCCAAACTAACGAATAGGACCATGTTAACGACAAAACAATACAATAACATAACAACATAATAACATACATGAAATAATGCCCAAAAGGTTTACGTAAATAAACTCTGTCAAGACAGAACTAGGCAGAACCAGAACAAAACCAGGCTAGCGTAAGTAAAGTTCGGATCAGAACCGTATGCAAGGATGCGGGGAGAAACAAGCAAAAACAAGCAGTAGTAACTTGGAGTAACCTACGATATCAGCGCATGCTCTGTCAATGCCAAACTACAGTCGCGAACGAGTTATTCGAACTTCGAAAAGCAGCACAAACATATTGTCGAGTCCAAACAAACAAATTGGACCATGTTAACGACGAAACAATACAATAACATAACAACATAATAACATACATGAAATAATTCACAAAAGTTTGTGTAAGTAAACACTTTCACTACAGTACCAGGCAAAACCACGACAAAACCAGGTTAGCGTAAGCAGGGTCTGTCGGTAACTTCCATTCTGTGCGCTTCTGAAAACTTACTTACGCCACGGGAGTTTTCAGATGGCGCTATAGTAAACGTGGGCCGAGAATGCTGGCGATTTACAATGTGAATGATTTGGAAGAACACTGCCGTTCAGCATTTGAGAACGAATACCGACGAAATTACAGCAGATAAAAAAAATCCATTGAAAAAGAAATTCAAGTAGAAACACTAGCCTAGAACTTCAGCTATTCTTTATCCTCCAACGAAATATGCTTTATTACTAGTAAAAAGGAAGAAATCTCACGGCAAATGAGAACAGCGTCGCTTGTTCGTAGTTCGGCTTTCCTGCATAGCTCTGCTGTATAGAGACCGTTCGCTGCGTTTGTCGATGGGCACAGCGATCGCGTTTTAACAATTTTCAACAAAGGAATAAAGCATAAAGGCTGCTAAATAACAAAGAACTTTTACTTTTACAAAAGAAGCAATCATTTTTTACCTGTGTTTCTCCTTCCCTACCAAAAATTCCAACATCTTTCAATAATTTCCATCCGGTGTTCCTTTCGATTATATGTGTTATATTTATAGCAGTGGTTACCTCCGTCTAATGAGTTGGAGTTCGTATTTTAATTCTGTGGTTTGTACTATGACAAGTCTGAGTTTTAATCCTGTTTTATTGATTGCAATTGCCTACGCTTTTTTAGGACTAAACAAAATTATTACCAGACGTCATGCTACCATGATTTAATGCAGACAAACGGACTATATGTGATAATTGGTCCTATACGGGTTTTCATTCCAATGTCCTTTTTTATTGGGGTGGGGGGAGGAGGGCTACTAGAAAAATTAAAGCTCTTCAAAGTTTTTAGTGTGATTTATGGGGATGGGGAGGGGCTAAAACATTTCCACCACAAACTTGCAGTTCCCTCCTCCCAATCCTCTGACAAACACGTGACTGTTCCCTAAAGGTTAAATAAAAATGCTTGTTGCCTGCCATCGAGTGGTAGGGAGCACATGTCGCAAATCTTGCGTGAGGCATGGGAAAAGCCGCGTCATTTAAGTTTTGGTTGCAACGTTTAATTCAGATGTTAATGATAATTATAGTGATATCCTACTGCTTAATAATAAGTTTGCCATTGTGAACGATAAGGCATTCGGAATTTAGCTAATTGTGCATAAAAATTAGAAACAATTCCTTACCTTAATTCGAAGTTCGGCAGCAGGCTTAAGGCGGCGACTTAAACTGTTGCTAAGTAACGTAGCATGGACCTTTATTAATACGTCTGCAATTTATCTCAGGTGAACTTGTTATTGGGGGTTTAGGTTTGTCAGTGGGATTTTGTCATGTAGTTTGGTAATAAGTTTAGCTGTGTAAGAGGTCGCTGGATTAGAAGTTGCTCGTGATTCACGTGGATGTGAAAGTTGTGTATTGTTAGAATATTGTACTGCTAAATTTCTGCTAAAATAAAATCACTTCGTCGGCTGGCAGCGATCCAGCAGCATCTCATCAAATGGCCTGCCTTCTTCCTTTCAGGGGGGTGACTTAACAGGAGGGTTAAGCCTCACTTAACCCTTTTTTCTGCTTTGGGTTAGGGTTATTTTTAAGCCTTCTCTCTTGATGTGAAGTTTATCTTGTTTGCTACTAATCTCTTGTTTTCAGAAGCCATGTAAATATCTTACTCTCACGAACCTAAGTCCACCCTAGATGTAAGTAGTGTAAGGGCCGAGGAAACGTAGCCTTGCCTTATTAGCTAGCAAGATAATCGCTACACCTCGCAGGGCAACTTATGTAGAAGGCTGCCTAGCTTGTAAGCCCCACCCAAGCCCCAACCTAAATTAGCTCTTCAGTCTAATACTTTTGCTCTCCCACTTTGCCGATTTCTGGACAGCACATTGGTAGAAATATTCTACCAACAGAAAACTGGTATATTTTTCTTTTCTTCCAAAAAAAAATTGTTTTCCTGCGAGTTTTTGGGTACCGATCACATGTTTTTCCTTCCTGAAACTGGTTTCCCTTTTAGCTCGTTTCACTTTTTTTATGTTGTCAATCTGAATAAACGGCCAAATCTAAGTACTTTACTTAGGTGATAACCTTAGTGGTTGAATTTTCTGGCAGATTAGACAATGTACAAAAGCAAGTGGAAAAAGAAAATTTAGATTGGAAACCTCTGTAACTAGCGAATGTTTGACTTGACCCTGAACGCATCTGGCTGTTAAAGTTTTTTGAAGGTCGGAAAATATAATTAAATATTTTCTACATAACCTCTTTTCGAATTATTGTTTGTTTGTTTGTTTCTTATAAATTTCAAAAAAATCAAAGAATAAATTCGAATGGAAATTTCAAATACCATGCAAAAACTTATTTTTTGTGGCGTGGGTAAAGGTCTTAAAGTTTCGGAAACCTTTTATAGTATTGTTGTTAATTTTTGGAGTTAACTTCGTTAGTGAGCAGATACGAGTTCACGAATTTGTTAAGGTGAGTGATGCACTAGATTGTCTTAGTTTTCCTCCTTTTTTTTCCCCTTTTCCACTGGTAGAATGGAGAAATTTTTATATCCAAATTCGGACATCTCTTCTACGGGCTCCGATAAGTCAATCCCTAAACGTAGACACTCTGCTGACCGGCGCTGGACAGTGTACTTTGACATCCTGCAGACACCATTGCGGAGTGGTTACCCTAGCCAGAGTACCTTGGTGGAGGCAATTACGTCCTCCTTGCGCGAAGACTCTCTACGATCAGTGGACCCGTGTTACCAGCCAGGGTTACAGAGCTTACATGATATGTCGTCAAGACTAATAAACCGTCTGGATTCCTTTGCCTTTGAGAAAGACATTGTCCTGGATGACATTAATTCTAAGGTTACATCGATACCTGACAAGATAGGGGTGACACTTGCTTCCAGATTTGAGGACTACAAAACAATCTTTGAACACTGGACTATTGATTTTTTTAATAAGCAGAATAAGATCCTTGAGGAGTATGCTGAGGGAATTTTCAATCGTTTGGAGAAGAAGTTAGACGAATTTAAGGGAGGACTAGTGTCTACTCTTGCTGACTTGAAGGTCAGCTCGCTGGTGAATCTAAATATTCCAAGTGATTTGGGAGTTGATGACACCACACTGGGAGGAGCAAAAACTGTCTCGGTGAAGCTAAAGCAGGTTGGAGAGGGAGGACTTGAGCTTATTTCGGCCCACATGGAGCACACTGAGAAACCAGTCCGTAGTCTACCAAGCCAGATCGACAGCCTTACTGTGCACAGAAATATCACTGTCCGTGGGAAGAAAAAGACTAGGAAGCCTACAGTGAAGACAGCAGCTCCATCTCAGAGTACACATGAGCAGTGTGCAACACAATCCAAGCCGGCCAATGGGGGGCAACACGATGTCTCTCTCCTTTGTAATGCTAAGAACAGCGAAAGGGACCTGAAGGTGATCGATGCGGATCACACTTATTGCTATGGTAAAACTATATCAAAACACGGGAATGTAGATGATACCATTAATGTTGATTTCTGGAACGGTGTTACAACCATTATTGGCGATTCTACTGTGAGAAACCTTCGTGGCAGCAACGACAAACGCTCCAAAACATGGACATATCCAGGTCTAAAGTCCGCCGAACTACATAATAAATTGCCACACATACTACAAGTATGCAATCAAGACGAAACAGTAATTATATGTGCTGGTGCGAACAGTATTGGTGAAGCCAGTCCACCTCAAATTGTGGCCAACCTTGGTGACTTTGCCTCATCTGTCAAGGCAGCACTACTTGGCTCGAGGATCTCGTTTATTGGCCTTTTTCCAAGGCTGGGTAGACATAACCACAACTTAGACGCACAAGTGATAGAGGTAAATGTTTTGCTGCGTGCCCTGTGTGTCGAGAAAAATTATTCTTTTGTTTCGATCGACAAAGCCATTTGTGAAGACATCACTCTTTTGGCCCGTGACAGGATACACTTGACATCGAGGGGAAAACATATTCTCCAGCAACAATTAATTAATATTCATGTGAGGTCGGAAAACTTGAACCACTAAAGGGGTATAATCCCATGACTGCCAAACACCCAGTTCTACTAAATGATACTGCAACTTCAGCAAAATGTCCTGATAAACTGTGTTGTGCTCTTTTTAATCTAGGAGTGTCATTCGTAATTTGGGGTGTTTTAAGGCTCTTTTGCTGTGTGACACTTATGACCTTATTTTTGTTGTTGAAAGTTGGCTCTTTTCAGGTTTCACGGATAGTATGCTTGTTGATACACGCAAATTCTCGGTCATACGGCGGTACAGGGGAAGTCGAGGTGGGGGACTGCTGGTCGTTCATCGAAATGACATTCAAATGGTTGTTGAGTCTGTTGCTACTGACGCAGAGGGTATTACGATTTTCTCACCCGATTTTGGTCTGAAATTTATTTTAGGATATTTGCCCGATGGCCGGAACTACGAAGCAATTATAAATCTTTGCCAGTTTATTAACAAATCTTTTGATGATCGGCGCTCGTGCATCCTGCTGGGCGACTTTAATCTCTGCACCGTGGATTGGGAACATGGGTGGGCATCCGATTGTCATCATAGGTTCTTCCTGGATCTAATTGCACCCCTGGGACTTAGTCAACTCGTCGACAAGCCGACTAGGGGAGATAACATTCTAGACCTGGTGCTCTGTGAGGACGACCGGCTCGTCTTTGATCTTGCGGTTGAGGACCATTTCGGGAACAGCGATCATTGTGTTGTTTCCTTTTCTCTTAACTTATCTTCTCTCGGTTATGCAGGCCAGAAAATCCGCGAGACTACTATGTGTAAACTTGATGTTGATAGGCTAAGGGATTCATTAAATATGGTTAATTGGGATAGCCTGATTTTTTATGTGCATCCAACTATCGAGCGTGCTTGGAACTGCTTCCATAGCATTTTATCCAGCCATGTTCTACTCTGCAGCGAAACTCGTAATAAAAAAATCTGTAGGACACATTCGATTCCTCGGTTTATTAACAACATTTATTGTCGTTAACAACGTTTATTAACAACGTTTATTAACAACGTCTCCGAAAGGTTAAATTGTGGAGACGCCTTAGGACTGACCCCAGCGACCACGCTAAGCAGACATATAATATTCAACGTAAACTTTGCTCTGATTCAATCGAAACGTGGCATAGTACGCGTGAAGCTGCAGCAATCCGGGACGGGTCACTAGCTGCTCTTTTCAGGCTCTATTGCACAAGAACCTCTATTCCACGCACTTTGCCTCCTTTGAAAGTAGGCAACAATTATCTTACTGAGGACCTTGCAAAGGCAGAGGCCTTTGGGTCCACCTTTGTGTCAAATGTCATTACTGATAATGGTGATACATTTTTTCGCTTAGGTTCCCTGTCTGCTGACAGTGTATCTTGCACAAATGTGCTTTTTACTGACACACTTGTGTTTGAAGCAATAAACAAAATTAAGCCAAGCCTATTGCGTGGACCAGATGGCCTTTCAGCATTCCTTTTCAAGTAGCTCGCCCATGAACTTTGCTACCCGCTCTCTAAACTGTTTACTCTCTCATTCCTTCAGGGTAGCATCCCTAAGATTTGGAGTTCAGCTACAATTATTCCGGTTTTCAAAAAGGGATCTTCTTCAGATCCGACAAATTAGCGGCCCATTGCCTTGACCTGTGTTGCCTGTAAAATTATGGAGTCCATTATTCGGGATGTCATTTTGAAATTTTTTGAGGACCACTCTACTATTAAGTCTGACCAATATGGTTTCCTTCCTAATAGATCTGCCACTCTTCAGTTACGAAGTGTCTTGGATCGTTGGACTTGCGGACTTGATATTGGCATTCCATATGACTCTATTTACTTTGACTTCAAGAAAGCCTTCGAATCAGTGATTCATCGAAAACTGTTATTTAAGGTTGGCAATTGTGGCATTAAGGGCAAGCTGGCTGGCTGGATTGAGGCCTGCCTGAGCAACAGAACTCAACAGGTTGCAGTTGCAACTTCACTCTCATCGAGTGCTCCTGTCCCCGGTGGGGTTCCCCAGGGATCAGTCCTGGGTCCGCTGTTGTTTGTTGTCTATCTTAACGATCTTGACTTTTCCGCTGGATGAATGATACAACACTTATGGATACAAATTTGAGGATGACCTCAAAATTGGCACGGAAAATTATTTTCCTTTTAAGTCTTTGGAATTCCAGGCTGAAATACAGAAGGTGGCAAATTGGTCCAGGAGGTGGCAGCTGCCACTATCTGTTGACAAATGTTTCACTTTCCACGTGGGCATGCAAAATTCTTGTTCTATGTGTGACCTGGACCATACTTCCCTTCCATCTTTTTTGGAGGTACGTGACTTGGGAGTGTGGTTCGTAAATAGTCTTAAATCCTCCCTACATTGCCATAAGATCTGCACGCAGGCATACCGTCGGGTTGCAATGGTCAACCGGTGTTTTACTTCTGGTAATTGGTCTACCAAGTTTTGGGCTTTCAAAGTGTTTGTGCGGCCAGTTTTAGAATATGCAACACCAGTCTGGTCTCCTCACTTACTAGGTGATATCGACCGCCTTGAGGCTGTCCAACGCAGATTTACGAAGGGACTTCCGGGATTCCGTGACCTTTGCTACTCTGAACGCCTTAATAAGGCTGGTCTGGAGCTACTTGAGTTACACAGAATCAAATTTGATTTAATCTTAACCTACAAGATCCTACACGATCTCATATCTGTCAGCCTCCCCTTTTTTAAATTTGCGCCTTGTATTGGTCGAACGAGGGGTCATAGCTGGAGACTTGCAATGTCAGCTTCGTCTACAAATTCTCGCTGGAATTTTTTTCGGTGCGAGTCATTCATGTTTGGAACGCTCTTAGCGAGCTTACCGTAAACCAAAACACGGTGCAGGGATTTCGTCGCCACCTCAACATGGAAAATCTTCATCCATTCTTGAAGCGTTCTTGGCCCGAGAGTACTTAATTTTTCCCCATTACTCCTCTTTTCATGGTATGGTGTTAGTGGCTCACCGCCCTTCCATGACCCTCCCACCCCTAGGGGTGGCAAAGATTATTATTATTATTATACCAAATCGGATTACTTGCTTTACCCTTTTATTCGGACAGACGACACAAAAAGAGTGAAACGAGCTAAAAAGTAAACCAGTTACAGGGAGGAAAAACAAGTATTCACTACCACCGAATAACTTACAGGAAAGCAATTTTTTTAGGACGAAAAGAAAGTATATTTTCTAACAGTTTTCTGTTGGTACAATATTTTTACCAATGTGTTCTACCAATTCGGTGGCAAGCAATACATTTTTTACCGTTTTTATTTTAACCATTAGGGACCACGCACAAGTTAGGGACCATTCACTGGAAGTTGCGGTGGAAATATTTTAGCCCCCACCCCCTTTACTTGCACTAAAAGTTCACCCCTTGAAGGCCTTTTTTTCTAGTAACCCCCCAAGAAAAAAAGGAAATTGGGATAAAAACGCGTATAGGACCAATTATTATTATATTCCGTTTCTCTGCATTAAATCATGGTAGTAGCATGACGTCTGGTAATAATTTTTTTAGTCATAAAAAAGTGTAGGCAATTGCAAACAATAAAAGAGGATTAAAACTCAGACTTGTCACAGTACAAACAACAGGATTAAAATACGAACTAACACTCATTAGACGGAGGTAACCACTGCTACAAAAATAACACATACAATCGAAAGGAACACCGGACGGAAATTATTGAAAGATGTTGGGATTTTTGGTAGGGAAGGAGAAACACGGGTAAAAAATGATTGCTTCTTTTGTAAAAGTAAAAGTTCTTCGTTATTTAGCAGCCTTTATGCTTTATTTCTTTGTTGGAAATGGTAAAAACGCGATCGCTCATCGACAAACGCAGCGGACGTTCGCTATACACCAGAGCTATGCAGCAAAGCCGAACTACGAACAAGCGACGCTGTTCTCATTTGCCGTGAGATTTCTTCCTTTTTACTAGTAATAAAGCATATTTCGTGGGATAAAGAATAGCTGAAGTTCTAGGCTAGTGTTTCTACTTGAATTGCTTTCTCAGTGGATTTTTTTTTATCTGCTGTAATTTCGTCGGTATTCGTTCTCAAACGCTGAACGTCACTGTTCTTCCAACTCATTCACATTGTAAATCGCCAGCATTCTCGGCCCACGTTTACTACAGCGCCATCTGAAAACTCCCGTGGCGTAAGTAAGTTTTCAAAACTAAGTTAGCAGACTATTATCGAAGGTAATATGATCGAATGACTATGGCGTAAGTATAGGTGGGATCAGAACCGTACGCAACGATACGGGTAGGGACAAGTAAAAACAAGCATGTAGTAACTTGAGGTACACATTACACGTACGAGGTGTATTGATGCCTACATGCTTGTTTGCACTTGTTTCGCCCCCCCCCCCCCCCCCCCGGTTATGTTGCATACCCTTCTGACCCGCCCATTACTTACCCTGTAGTGGGCTTACCCAGATGAACATGGGTTTTGGTTTTCCCTCTTAATCCATACTTGTTTTACTTTACCTTTTGTCACTTTATAATGGTCTCGAGTTGAGACTGAAACATCATGACAGTGTTAATTTATGTGCACTTTTCTGGCTTTATTTCATGTTATGATCTTTAGGTGCGCTTTAAATTTTATTTCTAAATACAAAACAAGACACATGCAACAAAGTAGGGGAGGTAGCGTAAGCGAAGGAAGAGCTCCAGATGAGCGGAGATTGCGACAGATATTTTACTATTAATTTATGTCGTACGGACTGAATTTATCAATGGATAATACAACAATCAAGCTGTAGGACACGGGATTTGTATCGGCACAATTTCCTTGTTACGTGAGGAAGGCTGAACAGTACTCCTTCCGTGTGTGTGTGTCCCTTTTTAGGTTAAGTTATTTTTTAAGTCCTTAGATAGAGTGCTTGGCTTCCGTAGTCCTGTAGGCTCCATTAATAAACTCAAACTTAATTTTACACCCATTGCACAACTACGGAATAGTTTAAACTATGGGATAGTTCCACTCAGGCACGTGCAGAATGGGCAGGGACAATTTACGTTAATCTCAGGACTTATTGTCTTTGGTGTTTTAACCTCACTGTAACCCTCTTGCCCCCTTTTGGGACTTTAAACCATTTCTGCCCATCTTTTCACCACTTTCTTAGCCGGTATTGCCCTTTTTTGTTTACTTTTTTTGGCTCTTTTACATCACCGCTCCAGCGAATGTCGGCAATTTTGTTTTCAGAAAACGGGCACTTCCCATGAGGGCAGGGGCTAGAGCCTCCCTCTTTCCCCCACGCGTGTACGTCCCTGGTCCATTTGCTCCAGACGTTCGTCCAGCGAAAATGCGTCCATCGGCAACAATCGCTTGCTCAAGTCTATGCCAAACGTGACTTGACATTGGACTTGAATCTGAGCAATGCTCGAGTCTCAAGTTGGTGTCTGGGAGTAACAGTGGAGGCAAACATATGCTCAAGTCTGTACTTAAACAATTGATTTCAAGTCCGTGTTCAGCAAACAAATATCTTCTGAATGAATAAAAGCCAGTAAGGTGCAACATGTATACAATACTAACGCAACGTTTCGGGTCTGAATGCGACCCTTTATCAAGCGTAAAATAAAAAATAAAAATAAAAATAAAAATTTTTGGAGTGGAAACTCAAGTCATATTAAAAATACACAAGAAATAAAATCCAACCAACACCAACGAAAACACTGAGCACTAGAAGGACCTAAGACCAGTTAAAAAACCGGGCAATAGAGAGACCCACAGTCTACCTGCCAAAGCATAGGCAGGAGGTAAGAGACTAGACAGGCGTATGTTACGCCGGGGGGTACGGCTAGTTGTCTTTAAATCAGAAGTAAAATCAGTGTTGTAACATTTGTTTTGGTAAAATACTATTTCCTCTCTGTACATAATAATACAGCACGATTTCTATTATTTTGTTACCTTGCATGTTTGCCACACTGTATTTTTGTTTTGTAAATATTATTTATTGCCTCCTTGTTCCTTGTATACGCACTTGGGCCCTATTTCGTCCCTCCTTGTCCCACTCATTAGCAGATTGGACTCGCCCAGTCAACCCACTTTACAGGCGGATACAGCATGGCAACGCTTTGCAATCGCATTTTTAAAAGAATCGTCGCTCAGAAAAATGAATTTGTCTTGCAGTGTAGCACAGTTTAGAAAAGCATTGTAATAATTTGAAAAGCAAAACTAGTTTGGAAATATTTAGTAGGCCTAATAAAGCTTGTTTCCTGTTCGTCCGAGTTCCTGCGTTGATTGGCTGATAAGGGGCGCACAGAAGTACCCAATATTGCTGAAAAACGGTGCAAATGTAATTCTTTTTTTTTTTTGGCGAACGTAATTAAAAACTGTCAGTAGACCTGCACACCATTATAACGCTTTTATTTTATTCTAGTAAGCAAGAAACGTACAGTAATTATTTTCATCCTTTTCAATTGGAAATATTATCGGTTTTACAAAATAGGACGAGCTCGAAAAGTGATTAACAAATTATCGGTTTTCGTGTAACCGACAGAATAAAAAACTGTTACTATCGCCTATCGGTAACGGTTTCTTTAAAAACTGTCACTTGCCACCACTAAAAACTAACGTAACTGCATTATTGTAACGTTCGTGTTAAAAAAAAAATAAAAGCCACGCATTTGTATCCTACTGAATGCTGTACAGCCGGCACCACAGCTTGTTTCGAATCGAGTTCCTTGACCAAATTTGAAGTTTAGCTTACCTTGCTGGTCACATGTTCCAGTTGCGTTCCTGGCCTCAGCTGGTGTAAAATCGAAGCGGAGTTCCCCCCCTCCCCCTTTTTGTCAATTCTGCAAACCTTTTTTGCCGTTTATTTTCGGCACCACTTTTCTTCTTCTTGGTCCCAGATACAGGAGCCATTCTAACTAAATGAAGGGTGCTTCTCGTTTGATAACTATGATCGAACAGGGAGCGCGGTCATATGATTTCCTTTTTCAGGATGCTTCTTTCTCAACCTACCTTGGAGACGGGGTATTAGGGAGCGTTACTCATCAAGGAAATTGGGGTTAACTCGAGGGTTAACTTGTTAAAGACTGGTGAAGACGCCAAGGGGAAAGGAAGGGTAGATTGAGAAGAGGGCTTTGTGACTGAAAGAAATAGTCAGTTAGCCACATCCAGGAAGTCAACCACAATACAGCAATAATCTTTCTTATTATCAAAGGGGCGCCAAATCAAAGGGCGCCTGTGCCCATGGCACAATGGCACTATGGCCAGTCCGAGCCTGTGGGGAAGGAGGGGGTGGAATATTGAATTTGATCGACGATAGACACTAAAGAAAGATTCGAGAAAACATAATATTCCACCCCCGCCTCCTTCCCCAGTTACGGAAGTTGTAGAAAATTTATGATTCTCGAAGCCCCCTCCCCCTTCTATTTAAGTTTTGGTGGAAACATCGTGATTTCACGAATTTTCTCTTATCGAGGACAACTTTTTCTCCTTGCCACTTCTCCGAGTTTTTTTTCATCAACTTTTTTCCAGGCTTTTTTTACGAGGGTTTTTTTTCCGTGCACCCATAAAACACAACAAAGAAGAGCAAAATAAAAAGGTTCTCAGAATTTTATGGAAGAAAAGGAGGGACATTGAGGCTTGCACCACACGCCTCTTGCCTTGAACCGCCACATTTAAAAACATTTTTGACCGTATTTATCCTGGGGTTATTTTTTCCGGTGTATTTTTTTCAGGGGTATTTTTTCCGGGGGTATTTTCACCTACCACCGGGGTCTGGGGAAGAGCTTCCCTAGAGCGTTCCAAGCAACTGAAGCATCTTATGGTGCATCACTGCCGAATCCAGCTTCTGTAGAGTGCGTATTCATTTCACACATTCTGGCAGAAAGTATGTAGCGTTATGACACGTACAAGGAGGGAAAAAACGCAATGAAAAAAACCCGTAAATTTTGCACTTTTGTTCAGTTTGGTTACCTGTAGAGGGGGTGGCCCCACAATCCCTATCCCTCTCATTTCTTTCCTGCGGCACTGATTTGTACTGGCAGCACAAATACGGCCTAAAGGCATTGTCTTTACATAATTAACAGCTTGATCGATTAGAAGGAGCGAACTGGCAGCTGTTTGTCCCTGAATTAATGAAATAGTTTTGCATCTCCAAAACGGCACAAAGTGGTAATTATGGAAAACGGTAAAAAAAAATTCGAAAAAAAAAACCACAAAAAAAAATCCAAGAAAAAAGATCCAGAGAAAAATTCCAGAATAAATAAAATGCAAAGAAAAAATCCAAAGGAAAAAAAATCCACGGAAAAAAAATCCAATGCCATTTTTTTATTTCATCATTTTTTTTTTGTACCTTAGTATTTTCACATCTATCTTTTGGACGTTGTGACTCTACCGTCAGTGTCTGAGGTACAACATTAGGGCATCTGGTTCACTTCTGATCCGAACTCGTCTCTCCATTGCAGGAAAATTGTGGAACTGGCTTTCCGTCGACTAGCAATTATTGTGAATAGGTGTTTTACCTATGGTAATTTGTCCACTAAGGTCTGGGCATTGAAAGTAGTTGTGCGGCCACTACTCAAATATGTAACTTCGGTGTAGTTCCCTTTACTGTTAAAAGACCTCGACTTAGTCGAATCGGTCCATCGTCGTTTTACCAAGGGCCTGCCTGGTCTGCGTGACTAGTCACCCGAAGTATATAAATGATGGGAAAGAAAATGTGGCGCCCTTCCCTCCCCCCAAAATACTAAACTGCAAAAAACAAAATTGAAAAGCGTGTATAAGTTAAAATTAAACACTTGTTTAAAAATAGCATGGTCATAGAAAGGAAGAGCAGGGTCACGACTGCTTTGCCACCAAGGTTAGACCTGCCAGGGTCACAAAGGTCCCCAATGGCATTATAAGACGTATAGGAAGGGTAGGGGAGATGGCAATTGTTTTGAAATATCACTAAGTAAAATTTTACAAAGCATAAAATATCAACCAACGTAAGTTGATGGTCACTGCATTAAAATGGAAGGAGGTGTTCCACTAACACCAAACCTAGTTCAGAGTTCGTTTGCTAAATGTATATGCAAATGCCCACCGTAATCGGATGGTGTGCGCAACTGCTCGCAAAAAATCATTAATTCATGACTGCCCTCGGCGTATTGCTCACACAGCTGGGTTTTTAAGTTTTCGTTGCATTTGCTGGAAATACTCGGTTTTGTCTTGGTGGGCAGCTTTGAATGAGTTTCGTAGCACGAGCTACAAAATAACCTCACTTTAACACAATGTGAAAAATTTTTATTACGTGGTTTTCTTTCCTTGGATTTTTTTTTATAGATTTTATTTCCACTGGATTTTTTTCTTCTGGATTTTTTTCCTAGAGTTTTTTCTTTGGAGTCTTTAAACTTAGATTCGATAATAATATAGGAAAGATGGGGCCGGGTATAAATGCTGTAAGTTTATCAAGTTTAAAACGAAAAAAATTACATGAAAGATGTTGTGGGCAGGGAAGTAGAGAAAATTCTTGGTTTTGTGAATCAGATATACTTTACCTCACACACGACATGACGTTATTTTGCCCACTGAGCAGAAGTCGACCTTTTTTTTTGGGGGGGGGGGGGGAGGGGGGGGGCAAGGGGGGGGGTTGGTGGGGAGATTTGAGTAGAGAATTGGAAACGACTTCGGCTCATACTAGCACGTCATCACCTGTCCCTCAAGAAATCATGCCTACGCGCATTGACAGGGCCGTAGCCATGTCACAGCATTCACAGTGACCGCTGTGGGTAAACAGTTAGATAACAACAATAACTAGTTAAGGGAAGGCGGTATCTATACTCTGATTATTGCTCTCTGAAAACACTACAACACTTGGCAAAGTTGGTTTCCGCTGTGGGTAAAAAAACAAATTCTGGCTACGGCCCTGCGCATTGATTGCTGGTTTTTCGAATTTGTTTGCTCATGATTGTAAAGTCTGATTCAGCAACGCTAGGTCTCTGATAAATGCCTCTCGTTATCCTGTGTAACAAACAAGGAAACGAAATCAAACATAACTGGGAAGAATATCGAACGATTAAAGTGACCCACCTGCAATTGACCTATCAGCCATTAGACAGTGACTGTTGCTTGTCTGCACCAGCCAATAATGTAAAACGAAAACGTGGGGTTATCTATCTTGCTGATTTAGGAGAAAATAAATAGGTTGTTCTTTTTTAAAGCAAGTAAAAAATCGACACCTTGTTATACAGGAGCACCCCACCCCACCCCGCGCGCGTCCATCCGTCGCTCTTTTTTTTTTCTTTTTCGAGTTTGTATAAAGTTGGTAGCGTGGCTAGAACGGATACTTTCCGGCTATGTTTCCTTACTGGGGCCAAGAAATGGGTATACCTACACTGAAGTTTGATATTTGCTTCTCTTGGGTCTTTTTTTTTGGGGGGGGGGGAGTAGGGGGAGCTTGCTCGCCGCTTACCAGATTTTTTTCCTGCTCGTATTTTCTGGCATGTTTGATTGGGGAAGCTTTAGAATAATTATTTACCGTGTGCCTCTACAGTTCCGTATTGCCAGAGATGACAACGGTTTTAAACCGGCAATGGTTTGTTAAACCGCCCATATCGAATGGGACATTACCTAATCTCAAGCCTCAGTTTCAAGGGGAAAGTTTGTTAGTATGAGAGAAAACAAAACCTCTGTAACTCGTCCGTTTTAGGCAACTGTAGCCACATAAATCGTAAAGTGAAATGGCCGATGCATGTTCTAAATGTTCATTGTTGCGCCCTGTTAACAGTCAGCTGTAACCAGAGTTTTGTTT
>JAHWFP010059985.1:10363-23418 GCA_023313725.1 Lithobius niger | reverse complement strand
ATAGTTTCGTTCTGTTCACATAATTCCCAACATCATAGCATAAATGATACTAAATTTGGTAAATCTCAAATCCTTTCTTTTTGTTGTATAAAATTCTGTCTACAGTGCATTTTAATTGTTTTTGTTTATAGGAGAGTTAAAAAAGTGTAAATAACCTCATTAGCCTTTAAAGGCACATTCCGCCTGCCTTATAACAGCCTACCGCAGATCGCCTCTGCGCATGTTACCATCACCAAGGTCAACTGAAATAGTAGCTGCGTTCCTATTTCAGTTGGTTTTGGGAATAGTAGCCTACACGAAACAGAATTAAGTTAAAGATTGTGTCATCACAAAACCGGAATGATTTTCGTATTTTAACATCACAATTTATAATTTTTTAGGCTAGTATATTTAAGTCGTACTAACGGTAAGTGAATAGACCTTTGGGGCCGTACTTGATGTGGAGGATCGTGAAGAATGGCGCTGGTAGGAATGTCCCTTTAAGGTCTCGCAAAACTGGCCTTCTGGAAACTGCTCGAGTGGGAAAAAAAGCCGTATGACGTCAGATGGTACGTGTACCACTCTGCCTTTGAATCTGATAAGGTATACGATAAGGGGTTTGGAGGGAAGATGACGCGTAGCACGCGACTGTGCAGCGTGTCTGCGGTCATCTCACTTTCTTATCGCGTTCCCATGCTATCCGTTGCTAGGCAACCACTGGAGATGGCCAGAGTGTGATCTTCTGAGCAAGAGTGGCTGCAGCCACTGGCAATGACCTTTTCAAAAACCAAGATTGTTAATGGCAAGCGAGTCTTGCCGTGAAGCAAACCGACCAAGTATTTTTACGCCTAAATTTCAGGAATAAACCAAGACATAATCTGCAAACAAGTCTTTTCAGTAATTACTATTAAAAATTGCAAAATGAGCAGAACCACTCTGAACCACCTCCTAAACGATTGCAACTACCGAATACAGAAAGTCAGAAATGAGAAAATGGTACTTCCCGAACATTATACCACTCCCCAACTTACAGCTTTTGAACTTTGGTTTAACGCTTTAGCACGTCAGTTTTAGGGCACGTTTACGCAACCATTCGCTTTTACATTCTCGCAGCTAGAAGCTAGAAATCACCTCAAATTCCAACATGGCGGCGGTTTTATGTCTGCCGCCTCGCAACGAAAACAGCAAATAACGTTAGTTCAGAAGCGTTTGGGAAAATTGTTTCGTCATGAGGAATTCTTTATATTATTGGCACGGATTATAAGACTGAAAGTATTTACTCAAACGATGTCGGATTTAGCTAATCCATTTAGCGTTGTTACCATGGCAATGTCACCTTTGCCATCGCAATTGAGTTCTACCTGCGAGAATGCAAAGGCGAGTCGCAGCATAAACGCGCCCTTACACTTTTGCAGCCTACTTGGATTTAACACTTTTGTACTTCAATTTAACGTTTGTGTATTTCAAATTAACACTCTACACTTTCGATTTAACACACTTGCACTTGAATTTAACACTTATGCACTTGAAATTCAAACATCGAAACAAACTCTTTGACCTACTTAATATTTTAATGCCTAAACCAAGTTTCGTAGTTTTGTTTTTACATATTCTGGTTTAGTCATTACAACTTTAAATAGTTCAAAGTGTTTGTTTCAGTGCTCTAATTTCAATTGCAAAAGTGTTAAATTCAAGTGCAAGTGTGTTATATACAAAGCCAAGAGTGTTAATTTGAAATCCACTAACGTTAAATTGAAGTATACAAAAGTGTCAAATTGATGTGCACAACCGTTAAACCATAGTTCAAAACTTGTATGAGTGAAACGCTAAACAAATTCTTCAAAAAACTAGCACAACCTTGCAGCATGGTTTCTGTCTTTATTACAGGTAGGCTACGGTAACTGTGACGAAACGAATCATAAATGTACCAACGTAAGTGTTACATTGGCCTGAATAGCAGCATATTTTTTTTTTTTTTTTTACCTACAACAACAAACAACTCGCACAGTCAGACTGCCATCGACAGTTAACAAACAACTATAGTAGTTCGTAAAGTCAGTGGTAAATGTAGGCTACCCGTCAAATGGCTCCACCAGCTGTTAGAGGCTGACAGAAATGGCCAGTAAACCACGAAAGTCAGTCAGAAAAACCCCATCACCACCACCACCACCTTACCCAGATTATTACCAGCAGGGGTTTTCAAACCGGAACGCAAACATAAATACCCCCTTCGGTTTGGTAAGGCCGGTATGGTAATGATCTCGTGATGGAATGCTTCGTCGGTTCGAATCCGGGTCACGGCACTTGAATAAAATGTAAGTATGTAACGGTGGCATACTGTATTATTACGATTTTCGCCGATGGCGTGTACGTTTCCAATCTACGTTTATATTATTTACATCGATTTATGTCTGTGTAGTTCGAAATACTTTTTTTTTTAAATAGGGCAGACAGAAGAAGCGAGTAGAAGATCCGCCAATTTTGTTTGGATAAAACTGCAGCTAAAATTAGTCGGGTGCCAAGCGCCGCCAACGAATAACATCCCTCACTGTTCGCCTTGGCAAAACATTACCCTTAACAAACAATCAGTAGGAAAAAAGCATGCCTCGGGACAAAAAAAAAGGAAAATAAAAGAAAAAAGGGCGAGTGTCTGTATAGGGAGGAACACGGAAAAATCGAAACTTGTTTCTTCATACAAAAGGTCGTGCTTATGACAATCAACGAATTGCGAACTCAGTTTGTGTCCATCCTTTAAAAGACTTTCTTTAGCGTGTGCTATGAATACCTATAAAGCAACTAGCCATATCGTACGCTCCGTTCATTCTATCGGCGTCGTTCCACGCTTCACGTAGTTTAGTTGATTTCTTCCTTAGTTTATCTGATGGAACTTTGACGTCATGAGCAGTTTTCAGAGTAGTTTTTCGCAATTTTTAGTATAAAAAAAAATCTAATTACAGCAGTAAACATAAGCCTATCCGAAGCACAATTTAATGCGCAGCTCTCATCTTTGTATGTTCCTTAGTTTAAGAGGAGTAAAGGTACAAACGCACACCGTTTGTTTTTAACGATGTAAGGAGTGCCAAACAATGATTGGCGCCCCCCCCCCCTCCCCTAGTAAACTAAGCATGATTGGGAAAAAATGAAAGTACCGATAGGTAGCCCATTTTATTGTGGGTTTAAACTCACAAGCTCAATATTCAGTGTTCACTCCATTGGCTGGCGTCACGAACGGCTTGATGACTAGCAGGGTAGGAAGGCAAACGTTACTCAAAAAGATCCGTGTTGAACTCCTTTTTCTGAATGTGTGTGAAAATTTTGGATCCATCATGAAGGCCAATGCTGAAAAAAAAGGATGTTTTCTGAACCTCTAGAAACTCGATTTAGTCGTACTAAGATGAATAAGCACATCGATGCTGTGCTTCGGGAAATGGAAGTTCAACGCAGATGTGGAGTGTGCTGCAGTGGAGCATCTTCCAGGGGAAGCTGTCGCGTGTTTTGTTTCTTAATAGCTTCGCTCACAGGGTGCGCATGGACTTGTGGTTGGGCTTAAAATGCGCGTGGGAATGAGCCCTACCCTGACACTAAGTTTCATGATGCCGACACTTCTGGTTTTGGAGTTATTACCAAATAACCGCACGGATCTTTACGAGTCATTTTTGCCTTCCTACCGTGCTGTCTTCAATGTGTTCGTGACGCCAATAGAGTGAGCACTGAATATTGAGCTTGTGAGTTTAAACCCACAATAAAATAGGCTACCTATTGGTACGTTCATTTTTTCCCCTATCATGCTTAGTTTACTCTGGGGAGGAGGAGGGGGGGGGCTATCACTGTTTGACACCCTGTAGATTACCAACTGCGCTTTACTCCTACAGGAAAACTTTACAGTTAAAAGCTATGGTCAACTTTCTTTTACGCATTAATCTACACCTTAAATCAAGTGACTGACTTACTACAAGGTCGAAGATACGTGGGTGACTGATGACACAATGGGTTCACACAAAACGAACTTCATTTCAAGTTCCTACGATTTAAAGAATCGGACACTAAAGATTGAATCGTAGCTCCGTCAAGGAATCGGTGTGAGGACCTATACTTGCGCCAGTCGAGTTAGTGTGGAAAAATTGGCAGTCGTCTTTATTACAGCCATGGGATGTATTTTGTTTGGATGCTCTCTCGGTCTCTGTATTACTCGGATGTTTCCCGGTTTGAATCATCGGAATTTGTGCCTTCCTCACTCAGGGTCTTCGATTTTTCTAAAATCGTGGGTGGGGACCAATCAGGGCAGTAGCTGGGTTTTTTTTTTTTGGGGGGGGGGAGAACTCCGAACTCCCCCCATTCCTAGCTATGCCCCTGATTGGCACAAATATCCCCCCCCCCCGTTTATCGCTTTCGAAAGAAATAGTGTCCAAAACTCTTACCCATCATCTCTGAACTCTGTACACCTCCGATCCAGAATAGGCCAAAATAGATCCCATATCCGCTGAGGAAGCTTGCAGCCTCACACTATCCTTGTTGGCACAGGACTGACACGGACTTTGCCAGGGTCCCCGTTCAAGTCACCGACCAGATCAACTACTTCAGGCAGCTACGGCTGAGCTTGACCTCCACTCCAAGAGTGGTTATTTTGTTACGGCATGGGTCTGGAGCATTCATGTCCTTTCCGTGGTCTTGTTCGGAAGTGAGTTACCTGTATCTTATTTATTCTATACTCTTTGACAGAATATCGCCAAATCATCACTCAGCTCGGTGAGGTAAGCATCCGCGGAGATTGTTTACGTTACAGCTAAAAACGGTTCAGCGCCAAGCAGAAAATGTTTCCAAGGCCCGCAGACAGACAGAAAAGTAGTGGGTGTGACTCAGCAGTTTGGTTTAGTGGTTGCGCCAAACAGAAAACCCTTGCCAGCTCCGGGGCAAGCATCACCTGAGGGCAACAGTGCCAACACCCTCCTCCCCCCCAACCCACCTCCTCCCATTCCTCTACTTACGAATACGGACACGCGTGGGAGAGGCCAACGGGTTATGTGAGGCTCACGTGACCGAGGAAACATTATCCTTTGCTGTTGGTAAGACAAAAACTGACTAGAATACTCCTTCGTAGGCCTGTTGGTTACATAATACATACAATTCCGGCCGCTTACGCTGTGTATATTACAAAACCCGGTTTCTGCATTTTTCAATAGAAAAGAGCGTTAAAACAGTTGCATAGAGGATTTTACGCAGTTTTGAAAAAGGAATTCGGAATTTCTAATTTTTGTTGTCACTCCTTGCCACTAAACGCCCGGTGTTAAGCGAAATTTTCAACATTGTTAATTTAATTTGTGCGCGAATGCTTGAACCATTTTTCAAAGTGACCAAAAATCTATCCTAAAAGGGGGCTCATAAATTACGTAACACATTCTTTTCTAGCAATGTAGACCCCCTCCCCCTCCCCAATTTTTATGAGTTCGTTTTTATGAGCAGGGTTTAGGTACAGGGGCGTATTAACCCAGTGGTTTTGAAAAACAAAACTAAAATTTCCAGATTTAAGAAGAATTACAATTAAAATGTTAAACTAACGTTCAGTTCAGATTGTTGACTGGTAACGCCATCTAGCGGCACGACATGGTACTAAAAGTTAGATATTAGCTTTTATTTCGAGTCCCTCCTACACCAATACGAAAAGCAATATCCGTGAGATTCCCCGAGAACCCGAGAAAAAAACCCGAGAGTTGTTAGTCTCGGCTTATGAGTAAAAAGGACGTGAGATCAAATCTCGTCACCAACCTATATACACGTCCTCAGTTGATGTTATAAATTTCAAGTGTAAAACGCCGGACTTGTCCTTAAAAAACCACGAGTATTATAGCGCTTAAACGAAGCCCATATCACGTTCTCAAATATAATTTCGCACTCAACAGCAAACGTATTACAACAAGCTCGCCAGTGCAGCACACCTTGTAATTGCGGGGTAAGTCACAATGAGAGTGTTTCTCACGAAAAGAGATTTATATTTCGTGGGAATTAAACCGCCTCGTCTCATAGCGCGTTCTGCAAATAAAAATACAGCCGACAAACACGCATCTCTTTCCCAAGCAACCATTTCCAAGTTCCGGACCTCTCATTTTATTTTACAACATCAAACGAACAACATTTAGGAAGTTAATTTAAAATACTTGAATGTACGTACGAAACTGAAATGAACACGGACAGAAAGAAACAGTGTCACACAGGCAAACAAGTCGAAAAAATGACCTTACGCTTTGAGTTCAAGCGGTATGCTTGACGAAAGCTGATTCGATTGGTTGCCGAAAAGGTGCGGGGGCGGGGCGCGGTTGAGGCTTAATGGCGCATCGACAGCTAGGTCATTAGCGCCAACCTCAGTCACAGAAAAGTCCCTGCTAGGAGGCTGGTAACACGACTGTCGCACGCCACCCTCTCGAATGTCAGTCCAGGAGCATGTCGTGACTATGTCAGTAAACTTTAAAAACTACTCGCCATTTCACAATTTCTACTCGCCCACATACCAAATACCATCTTTCACAATACATGGTTTTTCCAATTTATGCACCTATGGAGTTGTAAAAAGTTTTTTCTACCCTATTAATGTTGTAGAAAAGGCTATTATAAATGCCTTATAAATCCGAGTGCAACGACGCAACTCATTGGTCTCTAGGTTGTATCCTTCCAGAGCTTATACTATATTTGACCGTCTCTATTGCTAGTCACCGTTTTGGCGAGTAGGGCTAAACTCAAGTCGCCAACTGCTGATTTTCATTCGCCAACTGGCGACCAACATTTTGAAGGGTTGGTCTCAAGTGCAAGAGGCCCCTGGTTCCAATCTGTCCTCGACCACCCCTGGTATTTTCGGGAAGAGAAGGTCCCTATGATAACTCGTACTGCTGTCCATTGTGGTTGGGAGCGCAACAGACATTCAGGGAGTTGTTAGTAAGAGAGTCAGCCAAACTCCAACAGCAACGCTGCATTCTAGCTTTTCGACAAAACCCCTCCTCCTACCAAGATTGGATGTTTCCCGGTCTCAAAATTAATTTTTTTTTTATTGGGAGGTCCTGGACAAATCCTGGAAATGTTCAGGAATTTTAAGTTCACAAGTGTGAGTGAGTACGAAGCCATGTCTTATGCAGCCAAGCTTTCGAACAGGCCATGATGCGAAAACCTACCTACGGATTTGGTTCATTAATTAAAAAAAAAAAAATAGTGATAATAACATAATTACTATTTTTTTTTTCAGGTTCAACGTAGCCGGTTACTGGCTGTTTTTTTTTTTTTTTCAACATTTCAGAAACGCATATACTGGGCAGCATTGGAAAACGAACAAAATGTAGGGTTCTCAAATATTGGACGAAAAGACCACAGACAACAGTGGCTTTAAATAGCCTTAACTTGACCTACAGTGTCTGGGGATTTAAGATCAAGCAAACACCTTAATTTTTCAGTCCATTGGCTTTGGTTGGACATTCTGCATTTAACTCTTTAAATGTTATCAATTATATGAACTTTCTAGATTGATAGAACTTATCTAACTTTATGCATCTAACTTGTTAATCTAACTTTTTTATCTTTATTCTCTTTGAGTGGGAGGATCTAAAACACTTAATCGGTAAAGGTGAATCCACCCAAAACCAAAACTGGCATAACAGAAGCCGCCAAGTTTCCAAAAAGGGTCGTCCTTTGAAAGTAGTGATATCATTCAACTATGGAAAGGCCTCCAAGGTTAATCGTGTTATCCAAGTTTATCGCACCGAATAATACTTTGGAATTTAAATGAAACTGACGATTGCTACAGCGACTAGCAGTATTCTAGTTTTCATTTAACTTTCGAACTATTAGCCGATGCGATTACCTTGGCTAATAGGATTAACCTTGGCGGCCTTTTCCTGTTTGAATGATATCACTACTTTCAAAGGACGACCCTTTTTGGATACTTGGCGGCTTCTCTTATACTAGTTTTCTTTTTGGGTGGATCTATCTACCTTACTGATCTAACTTATTCATATTTACCAAATACGTGTTCCTCCCGAATAAGAGATCCTCCCGTAAATTAATTTAGTCCTCGCAAGTCTAATTAACTAATTGATTAGACCACAGGGTCTAGTGTATTTAGTCTTCCCAAGTGACTTGTCTGCTCACTTTTATTCAAAATGAGGGATGTCTGTCTTACTGTAACTAAACATATCTTGCTTTTTTGATACATCATGCCAACAAGCCATTTGATATATGCTGTAATTTTGGCTGCCTACCTAAATACACAAACCTGTAAAAGTTCGTGTTCAAAACAACGTAAAACTAATAGTTCATTACACCCGGACTCTGCATACACACAGAGAGGCACTTACAGCTACTACATCCGTCATCGGTGCAACATCATAACTTAGGGCTTGTTGTGTCGAAAAGAGCTCCCTATCTCCCCCCCCCCCCGCTCCTCCCTTCCCCACTCTCTCCGGGATCCAGTTTCCCTGTGTCCTGTAGAAATGGGCTCCTTTGTGACGCACAAGAGCAAGGCCACCAATCAGAGAGCTCCATTCTCTGAAAAGATGACCCGGGGAATGAATAGGGACGCGGGGCAGCTTTCGCAAACACTCGGCCACTCGAGGACAAATTCACTTCGCAGTGACCGATTGCCGGGGCCGGACTCAATAATATATTAGGGCTGTGTTTAGAGAAGAGAGGAGTGAGCTTCTACTGAAAGACGAACGACCGGACACTGCATGCAAACGTTTCCTTGCCGAGCTGTAGTCTGCCAGTCTACAAGAAGTTAGTCCGTTCTATTTATGTCAGTAGGTCTGCAAGCATTTGTTTACAACGAACACCATGTCAAACCCTTTGCGTAGAAGCTCCCTTTTTTTGTTGTTCCTGCCAGACAGCAAAACGTTAGACCTGTTATTTTTCAAATGTTAACACTTACAGACTTAAAAGGGCATGGTCACTCCCAGTGTGGTTTACTGAACCTCCCCAAATACATAGGAAGGTCTCAAGGTCAGTTATTTCGGTGACCAGTCTGATTGCCACGCCAATTTCAACTCCAAACGTCGAACAGTGAAATACGAAGAGGGCCAGTAGCTTTAAGATGCTCTTCTTCTGCGGTTCTACGGTTAATTACAATTTTGCACAGCATATTTACGGTTTGAGAACGCACCACAGTCAACATTTTTTTTTTAAGAAACGTAATTGTGTACACGACATTTTACGTAACTTGCACACATTGGGTAAAATATTCGAATCCACCCTTGGCTACCATAGTGGCATAAACTCCTATTAACGGTCTGGCAAAGCATTCTCTCGGAATGCGCAATCTTCTCTTGATGTTGTTTCACTCTTTATTCTTGAGGTTTCATTCGTTTTAATACTTCCTGCCTTCCGTCTCATAATTATTAAAGATTTTCCTCCCTTTCTCTTTCTGCTGTTGTTTTTACCTAAGGGAACGAACCCAAACCGAGTTATCTGCCACACAGTGGATGACGAGAGGGACAATTTAGATGGAGAAATCCTATCGGAAAAACCAGGATTTTTAACATGCTACAAACGACAGTGGCATTAACACAATTAATAAAACAAAATCTGTATCCGCGCATCCGGATGGTCTTAAACAGGATGGAAAGCCAAATGGATTCAAGAAGTGCTAAATAAATAAGGATACAAACTTATTCACGTTCCCTTTTGGACTTCAATGTCAGACAGTCTGAGCGGGGAATCGATCCCATGATCTTCGAAACCAAAGAGCGAAGTTCCACCACTAAGCCATATTGACACGGCCAAAAGGAAACGTTCATAGGCAGCCTTCAACACGCACACGTACGTATACATATTAAACATACACTTTCCAATCGCCACTGGAGGGACGCTTAGCTGTAGGACTTCGGCCTTTGGTTTCAATGGTTGTGGGTTCAATTCCCTGCTCAGGCAATCTAACATTTAAGTCCAAAAGGCAACGTAAATAGGCTTGCATCCGTATTCATTTAGTACGGATGATTTCATATCAAAACGACTAAAGGATGCCTGAGACATGTAGCGGATTTAACTAAATCCCAACGCTTCAGCGCTCAAACTAAGCTTTTCGTTGTTTCCTTAATAACGACATGTAGAGCACACCTTTCTGCCTTACTTATGCAACCGCATTTCAAACTCGTGAAATGTACGACAACCTTATCGTATACTTAAAGGTACATGCTTAGTTTCCTGTATGATGCCGTTTTATTACGTTCAGTCAAATCTGCATAAATGTTGCAAACGTTATTTTTCCACGGGGGACACGAAAAAAATAAATAGAGGGTCATTAAGTCATTTTAATGTTACAGAAGAGAAGACGCGTTGCTCTTCCACGCACTTCGCCTACGCTAATAAAAGCAAACGCTACGAGTACAAGGTCATTTGAACTGCACACCCCCTTGACTTATTCGATTTACCCGAAACTCACCAATTAATGTGCAGGGAAGCCCACATAAAGACGCCTCCTATCCCTCCCGCAGGGTAGGAAACAAATTGTTATTCTACATCAACCTGGAGACAAAGCAAGGCTTTGGAGAAGCGTTGCTAGCCCCTCCATATTTATTCCAAACATGAAACTTAAGAATCATCGCATTGCCTAATCAGTTTAAATAATGACAGGTGACACATGTCATTGCCAGCCAAGACCACTGACCTATATAAAAAAGACGAGTGAACTCAAGTTCACAACCCAGTACTGTAATTGTATCTCGCAATTTCACAACCATTTCTTTATTCGTAGACACAACGATCGTAGCATAACCTTTACAAAACGTATCGTAGGTACGAAGCTCACTTTCAGACTTTTTCGCCTGACGTTCAATCTCGAGTTATTTTGGTTTAAAGAGATACATGCATCCCGATTGGCTTTCCTGTATGACTTAGTTTTGTGACGTAGTCCAAACGTATGTAAATGCTGCCATCACAGTCATTTTCTTGTTTTTTCTTTCGTGCGAGATAATTTTGCAACATTAACTCTAACCTGTGTAAATGTTGCAAACGCTGTTATCAACGGGTCTCACGACCATACCGGAAGGAGTTTTGTGCCTTTAAGCCCATCTATCGGTTTGGCCAGCTTTTGCTCAACCGTCACTTTCGTAGTGCTTTTAAACGATTTTTTATTTTTTATTACGTGTTAGTTTTCAGGAACGGGTTAAAATATTCACAACTTACTGATGTGTGAGATGTTAAATATAGAGATTGGTCGGTAACTGAAACCGAAACTGAAAACCGTAACCGATTCGGATTTTGTGTCTTGTTTGTCGTACGGTGTTCGAATAATTAGAGATTGTTGTGTTGTTTAAAATTTTTTAAAAATAATTATCATTTTATAAGTATCAATGACAGCAAAGGTAATAGTAATTAAAAATGAAAATGGAGGAAAATGGTGCCACAGCTAGGCCCATGGTCAACAACGCTGCCGGAAGTGAACACAGGAGCGAGTTGGAAGCTATTGTTACAAAAAAAAAAAAAAACGGGTGGGAAGAGGGTGGCAAAAACCGAAACCGAAACCGTGGTTTTGTGAGCATGTAAAACCGAAACCGGGACCGAATTGTAAAAATGAAACCGACCCACCCCAGGAGGGGGAGCACCAGGATCACCAGGAACACCGGGATCACCAGGAGCGGGACGTAGAGGAGTCTCCAATTCCACCCTTTGTTCCACCGTTCATACAGAGTCCTGACCCAAGTAGTTGTAGAACTAGTGTCTGTTTTTACTTTTGCGGAAAACATGCGTACGTTAAAAATTACACTGTGTTGGATTATACCTAATAAATACGTGTGTAAAATGTCCCTTACGCTGCGTATAGCCCAAGCATGTGTCACTTCGCAAGAACAAACGTTTAAACGAACTCAAAACGAGGAAGGCATTTTGCTTCTCGAGCTAAGGCCGACTGGAGTAGGAATTGCGTTTCTTGCCTCCCGACTCCAAGCCAGTTCTAGCACGAGACAAGAAGTGAATGCTCTTAGCACTGCTCTGGTAAAATTAGCTTTTGGCCATGTTAAAATCAACTGCACTCTTGGAGCCAGGAGCTGAAACCTGCTGCTTATTTCCCAGACGGCCTTGTGCAAACGGAGGAATCGAAAGCGAAAGTTATAACTTGGATACTCCCACGTCTTACGGACATGTAAGTCATTTATTTGCTCTTCGTATCACTTTACAACCACTCTTAAAGACACAAAAATTTTAACCCCCTCCCCCTCCCCGTTTTATCGATGATTTTAGTGTACAGTGTTCGTACATAACAGCAAAACCATTTTCAAGGTTTTTTTCAAAGCTGGCTTACGATGAACTTCAAGGATCTTTCTTTACACATTAGATTCTCAAAATTACCTTTTAGTAATATGGAGGTAATATTGAACACATTATTTGTTGACAAGTACTATTTTGAACATAAATCCCTAGTAGGCATCAGCAACAAAAATAAACACACCGGAACAGTTTAAATACAAAAAACAATAAAAATCACTAAATGCACATTCCACATTTATGTATATATCTATGTATATACACACCATATTAAAGAAAATCAGACCGAAGGTTTATCTGGGCAATGCGTAATCGATTTCTTGATTAAGCAAGAAGTAGTCGAATACGTTTAAATTCCAGTACTTTGCCTGATGCCATTGTTGGTACCATTGTGCTGTTAGTTTGCAGTAGGAAGCTAAACCATCGTAAACAATGACGAATATTACGTCAGCCCCCCCCCCTCCCACACCAATGAACCACGAGAAGTTACAGTCGCTGAACACCACTTGCTCAGCTGCCCCTTCTGGCAAAAACTGCTTGCACTGCACGGCATCTCTCTTTTTTGGTTTACAGTCCATTCCGACGGAAGCCTCGTTCACAGAAGAAATGGATTCGACCGACAAATTATTTCTATGTATTTATTTAAGTTTTTCTATTTTTTTTTATTTTATATTTTATATCTAAATTAATATTATTGTTATGGCATTAACCTCAGTCCATACAAAGTACACTCAATCACAAAATTCAGGCATTTCAAGACTTCAGCAACCAAAATTCCGATTTTCAGCCTTGAATTTCTGGTTTTCAAATTTAAGGCTTTTCAAGGAATCCAACTTAGGCCGTGT
>JAHWFP010059985.1:0-10353 GCA_023313725.1 Lithobius niger | reverse complement strand
TGTGTTCTGCAGGGAAGTAGTGTTGTGTAATACCAGGCCATAAATAAAGCTGATTCAGTCCATTTTTTTCGTTCTCTTCCCTCATCCCCAGGTGCTCCTTGTGTTGGACATAAACCCAACAGAGCCAACTTCATTTCTTTTATCCCTCTTCTTTCCCCTTCATTAATAAAATGGACTAAATCTGGTTTTTTTTTAATTATTATTACCACAACGCCATCTTCCCTGCAAAACATATGCCGTACAGAGAAGCACCAATTGTTTGTGTCTTCTGATTTTCATAGGACCATAATTGGCTCGATTAGTGATTAATTAATAAATACAGATGCACACCTATTTCCGTTGCTTTTCGGGCTTAAGACACACGGCCTATGTCAATATGGCGTTGCAGTAGAGTTTCGGCCTTTGATCTCAAAGTACGAGGGGTCAATTCCCACTCAGGAAGTCCGACATTAATTCCAAAAGGCATCGGAAATAGGTTTGCAAGAAGACCAGAGAAATTTATTTATTTCTCTGGTCTTCCTCACATGGTGCAAATGACGAGAAGTTTTAAAACTTCAATTAATTTGTGGGTGATGATTAGTAAAAATTCGCTCCTGACAGCGAAGAGCGAAGTCACAAGTGCAGCAACAAATGAGGGGAGGGGGGATTGAGGCTTAATGGCGCGTCGACAACTTGGTCATTAGCGCCAATCTTAGTCACAGTGCAGTGGTCCGGGTTGCCACTGCACCACACATTACAGAGATGTTATCAAATGGGAAGTTTTAAGCTCATTTCCCTCTCCCCACTTTCAGCCGCAGGCAGAGTTTTCCCACAACATATTTGATATTATTCCATTATTGAAAAGGTTCCGTGGTGTTGATTCGAAGTTTAAGGTTGTAACGACGGCCAACAATCTTTGGTTGAAGATACGCAAAATTTGGCTTGGGGCTTGGGTTCGTACGGCGCCTAAAAGTGCGCCGAAACAAGAGCCAACCGTTCAGAGATTAAAATCATTTCCGAACGAAGATTTATTACGTGTGACCCTTAAAAGAAGGAGCTAGAGGCGTAATTATACCCTCCATGCTAAGAATTGTAGTTTTAAAGTTGAAAAAAAGAAAAAAAAATCTTCGACGCGGAAATCAAGATAAGAAAGACAATTCGAATCTATTTATTTTCTGCAATCATTTAAAAAGTAATTTCCATCTTTTTTTTTTCACTGCATAAGCTTAAATTTGCGCAAGTCATACTTGAAAAGATCCAACTTAAATTCCCTCAATAGGCTGGAAGCTAAATAAAAAAAAATTAATGATTGATAAAAATCAACAAACTAAAAGCATACTCCTCTCACAATCATACTTGACTACTTCGTTAGAACACCAGGTTCACGATACCTGCTTCTTTTTTTTTTTTTTTTGGCCTAATTAATCGTAAATTAATTGTAAGCTTTAAGCTTCGATTGGCTTTTGAGGATGTTCCTGGTTAAGATACAAGATCAAAGTTGTGTGGGTATTAACATAATTAACGATTTCGAGGTAGTTTGTCTTTTTTTTTGGTGGGGGGAGGGGTTGTTATACGGTATTGTCGTTATTGCTGTTTAACATGTTAAGCTTTAGCTGATAATGTATTTGAATGTGTTATAACGTATCTAGGGACAGGGCTCCCACGTTAATTCTCTTAGGGTACAAAGACACGTCTACTCAGGTCGTTTCGGAGAGCTCGCATATCTAAATTTTGTCACACAGGTAAAGAGTAGTACAGGGAAGTGCCTTTTTATTATATGAGGGTTGTAGCTAGAAGCACGTAGCCCTGAAGTGGCCAGTAAATACAAAACTATAGTGTTAGTAGTTAGCTAGTATAGTATACTATAGTATTAGCTAGTAACCAGTAACACAAATCAATGTAAATCATTTCCAAGATGGCGGATGTTGTAGTCCGTTGCAGTGCTGTATGGACGTTTTATTTCTGAATTTTTCTTCTTTTAATTGTGATCAAGACAGCAAACGAACTGCCGAAAATTATATTAAAGTGTACTTTGGTATGAATTTGTGGTATTTTCAATGTGACCAGGAACATTTCCTGCAGCATTTACGTCCACACAACCACAAAATAATGTGTTTGATAGTTAAAAAATTGTCTAAAGTGTTAAATTTTGAACTCTTAAAGACGCCGGTTCACCATTTCGATAGCGTTGCCCTGCCCATATTCTAATCACAGCATCCACGTTCCAGATTCTCCGTCATCCAATAGGCTGTTGTGGGTCACGTGATCTCGTTTTTAGTTATGAAAATTCGCGGCGCTGCAGCGAAGTGTTGTTCCATTTTAATTTACCGCTATTTGTTTATTTTGCTCGAAGATTCTACGGTGCTGAATCTAGGAGTTGGAAAGGTGAAAGGGCGTCTTTAACTCCGTACGGCTTTGGCTACTTATATTTCGGCCCTGGTAATTTCTCATCACGTCTTTCCGTCCATTCTTTCTAAAAACGGTATATAGAAACCTTTCGACGTCAAAAGAAGACATTGGTAAACGTTGAGCGAATCAAGGTAATGATCGGTCTGTGATTTACCGTTTCACAACCGCCAAGGTGGTTCCGCCAAAAATTTCTTTTCTTCTTATCGCGATGCCGCCGACTTATTCTGCGAACGACCCGGCTCGCGGCTACACAAATGCAGCGCATGCAGTTGTCATGACAACTGACTATTTGGCCGAGTCGAGATGCTGTTGCCATGGCGATAAACTCAAGAGGAAGGAGGGAGGGAGACGGCAAATCGGCAATCGTTTGGAAAGATTCAGTGTAAGACTAAAACCGGATAGTTGCAGGGTGCTGCTTGCATGGCCGTCTCGGCGCTTATCGAAACGTAATGGCCGAACCAGAAAAAAGCAAGCGAACGAAGCTGTAATTCTTAACGTTATCTTCACTCTGCATATGTTATGGCCACGGGAGCAGCGGCTTCTTAGCATTGATTAGTATCTTACCCACTTAACAAAAAAGGATGCCAAATCTTGGGTTAGATGAAGTCGATTGACGATGAGACTCGGTAAATGGTGTGTCTAGTCTCCATACCCCCTCCCCCTCCCCCGCCCCTCACCCCTCGGACGCCATGTTGTTGGCAAATTCACGTTGTCAGCCATTTTCCCACTTCTCCCTGGTGCACGTGGACGCACCAACTTTACATTCAGTAATTAAGGAGGCACGTGGCTAGTTTGTTGTGTAAAAGTTTGTGTGTTTGCGCATTCCTTCGCTTGTTATACATAGACCTAAATAATGGTAGACGGCGCTAGATGCTGCAACCTGTCGTACGGTGAATAGAGCAGTGACATTTGCCGCCATCTTGGCACCAGTATGGGTTTTGGAGGGCATAACGAATGGAGCGTTCGTTTCCAGATCCTCACTCCCAATATTTATAAAAGCCGACTGAAATTTCCTGGCTGTCGGAACCAGAGAGGAGACCCTTGCTGTTATACCCAAGAATTACCCCATAACATTGTTCCGTACTCCCATAGCCTGAGGGAGATGTCGCTATGGTTACGACAGGCTTCGACGCTTTTGGTATGGCTCTCTGGTTTAGATTGTGGAACCATCTCAAGCCGCTTTATGTCGTAATCTTGTTGCGGTGAATTTTCGTGCGACGTCGTTAGCTTTAGCAGATGGAGACCAGGGGAGGGCGCCCCCCTACTGGAGAATTATGCTGCCATTTCGGCATCGTGTAAGGTAGGCTACTCGGCCGCGGTTTATAGGCTAGGAAACCACAGAACGGATTGTAGGTACTTGCCCAAAAATAAAACTTTTAATTGTAATTAAAACAGAAAGTTTGTAAACGAACGTAGGCCAGATTTAGCACACATTGCCTGTAAACAAACAGGGTGGGCAAGAAAAACGTACGAGGGGAATATGTGTTTTCTATTATGTCCTGTTATCAAGCAGCCAAGTTGGACAATTTCGGATTTCGAGAGCAACTTTGAGAAGGGCTTGTAGCTAGTGTTAAGAGACGGGATTATTGGTATTTCACTCGCCACTCGGACTGGCGGTCCGAGGCAAAATTTAAAACTGAGCCCCCCCACTGACATATCTCAGAAAAATTATACATAGGTTCGTTTTGAGGGCTTCCCGTCCGACATATTTTCTCAACAAAAACTGTAGGACCCCCCCTTCCCCGCTCTCACACATTTCAGCAAAAATTGTACATAATCTCGCTCGCAGTGAAAGCATTCTTGCTTTACTACAGCTGCTGCTTTTATTTTTATTATTATTTTAATGTTTTCAGTGTGAATACTAATCATTGAGCCTCCATAGCCGTTTGGCAAATTCGACATTCGACGCCTCCTGCCAGGTGAGGCCCGGGGCAATCCCCCCCCCCTCCCCGGCCCCCTTTACTATGGCTAACATAACGAAAAACTGCTTAAAGGCCCTGCGGTTAAATTAGTCTCAAACGGAAGGACGTCATGATGTCGCCTGCGTCCAATTCTTCATTTTCTACTAAGTTTTTCTACTTTTTTAAGCCAGAACTGGAAAAAAATCAGGGTTAAGGTAGCCGAATGGTACTGTCTTGTGGTTGAGGTCCTGGCTGAAGACGGGCCCCAGCCACTCCGTGCATTGTAAAAAAATCCTAGGTGTATCCTAGCAAAATTGTCCCTCTTCTTCAGAGATAACCTAAGCATTTGAAAAAAGGGCGTCAATTCGTCTACCCGCGCTCTTCCCCCACCGTTTTTTTTTAACATTTCCTTTCTTTGTATTATTGTTTATCAAAACAATTTACCAGTAGCACGGAAAAAAATATTTCGTTACCTTCATCACCCCCGCCCACTAACTAAGAAAGCTTTAAACTAACGTGGAATAGTGAGCAAGAGACACGTTAGTCACTCCACAAACGCTGTGTTGCAATGATTGTCTACTACTTTCCACTTACTCTTGCATCCCACACTACTTTTAATTTACCTTCCATAACATTTTCTTTTCAGGCGATAAAACCAGGGGAATGCCAGGTGACGTATTGTGCATTCCCAATAATTGGTTGGTCTAAAGCAATTACAGGCGTAGAAGGAGCCCAGGTAAGCCTCCATTCCCATTTCTCCTCTCTCCCGTCTATCCCGGATCTTCATCTCAGAGAGGCAGGCATTTATTACGGGTTTGCAGTCTTCTCCTCTCCTATTATTTCCCTCTTTCCGCCTCGCTTGATGCCATCTTCAGTTTCTAATGACTTCCATACGTCAAAATGGCCGACACTCAGGTCGAGGCTAATTATCAGGTATGGGCAGCCAAGACGTGCAAGATTCCGAAGAACGACTCTAAGGTGTTTTTTTCTTATCTGCACTTCAGATTATTTGATTTATTTTGCTGCTTCATGATTTCGAGACCTCTTTAACAGATAAAGTGATTTAAGGGTTGTAGTCTTAAAAAGGAGTTTTCGCTTTTTGATATTCGCTCCAGCACACGACAGGGTCACAATTATTTAATATTTTATGAGAAATCCGTAAATCTTACAGGAGACTTTCCCCCCCAAAAAAGCGAAAGGAGGTTAGGGGAGGTTAGGAGGGGGTTCTCTTCTTTGTTACTGTCACAACTCACACAAAACCCCTTGACCCCTGCAGATATGTAAAACCTCTTCAACCATAAAAATGCATAAAACCCTTTTGAACCCGACAAATTTACAAAGCCAATTGAACCCTACGAATATACAAAACTACTTGAACCCTGCCAATACACAGAACTTCTTGAACCTTGCCATTATACCGTCCCGTGAACCCTGGAAATACACAAAACCCCTTGAACTCTGTTACAAAAGCCCTTGAATCCTAAAAATACACAAAACCTCTTTAATCCTAAAAATACACAAAATCCTTGAACCTTACAAACATACAAAACCTCTTGAACCACACAAATACTCAAAACCTTTTTGAACCCGACAAATTTACAAAATTCCATGAACATACCAACGTCTGATAGTGATGTAGCCACCAACCCCTGCTATGATAGGTGGTCTGGTAAAGTGCTGTAAACTCCCCATACAAAGTCCCCAGGGAAAGCCCTAGGAGCTTTTGCTTCTTTGAATATCTTACTGTTATTTCTGGATTCAGTGTCCACTTTTTAAAGATATCTTCTGTATTTTAAGGATTGCTTTTTTTGACGGATGGTCATAGTTTTACTGAACTTTTTTTTTGGCTGTAAAGTGGGAGGGGGGGGGAGGGGGTAAGAAAACGGGTTGACCACGGAAGTGAAGAAAAGAGAAGCAGAGAAGGAACATGGGACCAATTCGTGCCTGAAAGGAATAGTCACTGGCCAGAAAATAATCCTAAATAGGGCACTCACTTTTCTTTGCGGGAGAGTAAAGTCCCAAGGGGCGTCAGAAGTGTGGCATCCGAAGGGCGCGCGTGCTATGGCACAATGGCACTATGGTCAGTCCGAGACTGAAGATGCTGCAATATCTTAATGCGTCGAAATACAATTAGTATTTGCTGGATGGTTGTTTTTTAGTGACGACGCATTCCAAAAGTTGTCTTCCACGTAATAGTGGACTGAAACCATCCCAAATCACTGAAAACGGCTGTGTCTAGTTCTGCTTTCAACGGAAATGTTAGTTATTTTTATATATATTTTTTTTAATTAATTTCTTTTAGCCTTAAGTCAGCCGAAGCAACTTAATGCTTGTATGGCTGAACCGGCTCAATTTTGAACACTACCAGATTTTTTAGAGAAGAAGAAATATCTGGTAAAAGGAGGTGCCAACCCGGGGATTCGATCCGGGAAACCCCCGATCATCGTAGGGGCCGAAAGATTGTCCAGAATTGGCCAGAATAGTTCCCATAGCCGCTGAAGGAGCATGGTAGCCTATCACGCTACCCTGGCCGTCAGTCCTGGCGGGGACTCTGCGAAGGTCCCCTTTCCAGGGGTTCGACCAGATCTGCAAAACTTCAGCAACCGGACTGAGCTCCTCTCTCACAACTCACCCACGATGACCACGATTTGAAGAATTCAGCATTGCCCTATCGAAAAATCATTCATGGAACCATTGCAGAAATTGCGTACTGGATTAAAGGCGCCTTTCACCTTTCCAACTCCTAAATGCAGCATCGTAGAATCTTCGAGCAATAAAAAGAAAATAGCGGTAAATAAAAAATGGAGTATTCGCACAGCGCCGCGATTTTCATAACTAAAAGCAGATCACGTGACCCACCATCAGCCTATTGGATGACGGAAAATCTGGAACGTGGATGGTGTGTTTAGAATATAGGCAACGCTGTCGAAATGGTGAACAGGCGCCTTTAATTGTAGAAAGATGCCCACAAGCAAATAGCGGGGTAGAAAACCAGCTCCAAATAAATCAAATCAAATCAAATAACACAACCGAGTAAATCAAGGCCCGTCTTAACTGCAGCATCGTTTCTCTTCGTTTCTGGATATTCCCGAATGTTTATCGTTTAAGTATTTTTTAACATCTGCAATAAAAAAAATGACCAAGCTCGTCAGTTCCGATTCCTCTCTAGTTCTCGTAGGTTGAACAACTTGTTTTCTTATAACGCATGACCCTCGTTCATACTTCGAAGGCCTATTCCAAGCACTCAACACTCCAAATCCCAGCAGCGGGGGCTCAAATGCCTCAAGATCATTGCGCGAGGAACGAAGGACCACCGAACCACCTCACATCATTAAATAATGCAATTCAGTATTTTTTTTTTTTTTTCGGTAGGTCTGCCTCTCTACAACGAATTGCATTGCCCTGAAAATACTCTATGAAAAATTACGACAGATGCGCCGAGGTTGCCTACAACACGTCTTTAGGGTGGGAAAGTGAGTTGTGTTGGTTGGTGATGGCGATGGGGGAGCGGGGAGGTAAAAGTTAGGCTGGCGGGATTTACCAATGAAACCAACCACTGAGCTCTACACAAACGTAACTGGATCATTCATTACCAGTAGACGTCAATAATGTTCTAGCCTTTACGTTGCGTTTTAAGACACGTAATAACATTTAGACCATCAGCAAATATTATGAAATAATGAATTTTTTTTTTTTAATGTAAGTTAGCAAACAGTGGACGTCTTTTACCTTTTACAGCCCCAAGTTTAAGTGCCAACGCGCAACGCGAGCTTTGTTAGGGGTCCCCGAAAACCCCGAGCAAAGCGAGCACCAACTGACGGTGAGATTGAAGAATGGAATCCCGCGACCTACCGAATTATCTTTAAAAAAAACACCCAGTTCGGCATTGGCAGTACACGCTTAAAGACTAGCCTGGTGAGAATGTAACCTGACAAAGAAAAATTTAAAAGGTGAAATTAAAAATTTTAAATTCTTGTTTTTTGGACGAAGGTTAAAAGACTAAAAGAAGAAAAGTTTAAAAAAAATTAAAAAATTAAAAATAAAACATATCACAATTGTCACAAATTGTTCATTTCTTTTGTAATTCTTCTTTTCCTTTTCACGTTCGAAGAAGAATACCACGTCGTCCGAAAAGTAAGGAGTGTATACATAAATATGTACTTCGTGAGTAATTCGGGCTTATTTTTATGTCACCGTGAGTGTGCATAGCAATTTTAGATCATCTTTAGCCCATGGCCAACGAGTTTAAGTTGTGCCAGATCGAGATTTCCGTTCAGTCTAGCACCCTATTCAGACTACACATATACAGATCAGTCCTTAAATCTTACTGTTCTCCACCTTCCCACTCCCTCGCTCTACTCTCCTTGTGACGTCACATGTAGCAGATGGCTCCGAATCTTCATTAGCATTTATGGAGGAGATCAAAAGAGGGAACGACTTGGAATGGAGGTAGGGGGTAGGGTGGGAGACAAGAGTCCGTGAAAAGGGCGCGGGTCTCTTCAAACCAGTCAGAACGCGGGCTGGGGCAACCAACATCCAGATCATAAATTTAGAGCGATGGTCTGTGGCCAGCCATTCTCATTGTCTCTTCATTACAGCAGACCACAGGCAAGTGCCTTTTGCTGAATTTCTGCCGTGGGTCACCACTTTCCCCTTCGTCACGCCAGTCAGGAAAAAGGAAGAGAAACTCGGCGCCATTGCGTCCACTCCCTTTTCTAGTAATAAAGGCCCTCAACAATAAATTTAGGGGGGAAGGATGAACAGTCTTCCTTTTTTTCGTTGAATCACGTGAGTTTATTGCTGTAAACGGAAGCTGGTCGTGAGTGTAATTCAGTCCAATTCTATGTTACACAACAATGAAAAAAGTACGTTTTGTTTTTGACGGGTATGTAAATCCACGGTTGGTTCTACGGCTAGGGATGTGCTATCACGAGAATCTAAAGATATAATGTTGAAATGGCAAATTTTGTGGGTGAAGAAAGCGGAAGTGTAAAATGAGCCGTCTGATTGGGTAGAACTCACAAACATAAATGGCATGCACAAATGTTCTAATTTTCAACTTTGTTCACCTACCACAATTTATTTATTTATTTGAAACATTTGACGTCATTGTCCAAATGGACTGTGATGAACCATATAGTCAACAACAACAAATTTAAATAAGGAAAACAGCAAAAATAGTAATGCAAACTGATACAATTCTAGAAAAAATTATCAAGTAAATATCCAATATATAATTCCAAAATACATACATAAATCTCCGAAGTTGCTCTGAAAAATAATTAATATTTCTAATAAATAAATCTCTGAAAAGGCAAATATTTATGCAATAGCACTGACATATTTCTGAAAAATCGGAAAAATACTGTCATGTCTTTGCAAAATCAGAAACGTATTTCAGCTATAATGTTTCTAAAACACATTTCCGAGACACATAAATATTATGAAAAAATTCTACCTTCCATCTTAGCTATCATTCATAATAATTGATAATAATTCACAATAATACAACGTGCAACAGTAATGAGATTAGCGTGCTTAAAATTCGAACAAACCAGCTTTAGGATTACTTACAAACAATATAAAAAGTTTTAAAAAACGAGTGGACCAGCCCTTCAACCAGTTAACTGGGGTCCGCCCTGTTGCAGTGTGTTGAAAACCACCGATGCACTTTCCAACATGGTGGACCCGGTTTTCAAAATGTGGTGGACCCGGTGATTTTTGCAACCGGCTTTTAAAATGCCCTATTTTGGTAAAAATAACTCTAATATTGTTTTACCCAGGTTACCCTAGGTAAATACTGTCGTCAGTTGCTAATGACCATAATCGAGGTTGCGTTTCATTTTTTCTGCCCATCACCCCAAGGCAATAAAATACAATTTTCCAAAACGGAGCCTTGCCCAAGTAATTTGTTACTCTCACTGGTGCTAAAATGTACATTTTAAACCCAGTCAAAAACACCACGCCTTCGAAAATAGTACGATTAAACATGCAAGCATCAAACAACTGACCACAGACCACGTGCCGCTTGTAGACGCGTGCATATGGTCAAAATTCGATAATT
>JAHWFP010059984.1:13600-27200 GCA_023313725.1 Lithobius niger | reverse complement strand
AGGTTCCCTGACAAAACGCACGGCTGTTAGTTTTTCTACTGGACTATACCGGCAGGAAAACTCGACGTATTCACTGTTCTTTGTAATTTTTTAGGATGCTTTCTTATAATTTTTCTCTGGCGATCTAATGGCATAAATAATTTTAATTTTTACCGTATTAGTGTTTTAGATTTTCGATCGCCTGGTAATTATTAGCGAATGATTAAAAATTAGTATAGGTGCACACACACAAAGCCATCTCTCGGTGGATTTCAGCAATGCGTGGTTGACGCAACGCGTTTGACGGGGAGAAGTCGCCGACGCAGCATCGTCTGTAACTTTTCGTTGGAGACAAATAATTTTATGAACTGATAGAATAGTAGATAATGAAACGTAGCATTACGCTATCTATATACTTATTTGCCTTAAAGAAGGGAATTGAATTGAATTTATTGCCAGAGCTGTGGCCCTAAGCCGTACGCTCTATTACAGAAGGGGAATAAGACGCTAACAATCTAGAAGCCTTACAATACTTATTTCTGTTAAGAGAATAAAATGACGACGCCGCTAACAATGTAGGAGCCTGACAATTAGGAAATCAAAAGCTTCAATAATGCTGGCTATTAGAACCGAACTGAGCAATTTCAAAGTTGGTTGGGTAATCACTGCCTGCGCGATCGTTGTTGCGGGCTTATCGCGTTGGTATCAAACCGGTGAAACAGGCAACGCAGCTACACTGAGAAATGCTATTTACTTTTTTAAGAAGACCAAATACCCCAGGACCCCAGGGGTGGGGTTTGATAAATCACCCAATGAGGAAGTTCGGGGTGGGGGGGGGGGGGGAACGAGCCCAGGGGGACAGGGGTATTTGGTGTTCTTAAAAAAAGTAAATAGCATTTCTCAATGTAGCTGCGTAGCTCGCGCTACGCGCTAGGGATATAATTGCAAAATACGAATTGCATTCGTATTACCAACGAATTGCATTCGTTAGTTAATATCTGGTTACACGCTTCGTGCGAAAACAGTAGCCGTATTATCGACAAAAGCCCTAGGGCTATTACTACTAACAATACTATGGACGATGGTCAGTCTTAAACTAAAAAAAAAATTGTCGTGTTTGCTTTGGCTTACAGTAAAACATAAAAAAAACACGTCATTTTTTTTTTATTAAAAACGACAATAAAATAATAAAACAATAAAATAACACGAAGTACCTGACGTTTCGTCCCATCAACGTGGCCGTCTTCAAACCACAAAATCGAACAAAGAGTGGCTTAAGTACTACAAACTCTCTCTTCTCCTTATACCATCCAACATAGTATAAACTTAAAATTTTTTAAAATCAAATGTTACACAACGGTAAATGCTCACAATTTTTTGAGCTCACGATACGGAAAAAAATTTTGGGGAAATTTTCCAGTGTATAACATTTGATTTTGCAAATTTTAAGTCCATACTATGTACGGTGGGCCGGGAAGAAAAGTGAATTTTGTGGCGCCAGCTTCCATTGTTTTTATTGAGTGTCTGATGGGTGTTCGGACGACGGTTTCGTCCCAGGAAGATTCTTCGCCGGACGATTCATCTCTGGACTGTCACAAGAACTTTTTTTTTTTCATTGGGTATTTTTTTTTTTTTTTTAAAGAGTCAGTAGACGACAATTATTCTGAAGGCTCACACTCGACGTTTCCTATTCCGGAAGCGTTTCTTGCAGTTCTGATTGGGGTAACTCTAGGAGGTTTGTGGTGCCCGCACGAAGCGCTGCCCCCCACAGTTCTTATCGCTTGCTGCCAGAGATACCACTACCAGATGTTCGCTCGATGGATGGGTTCATTCTGGCTGCGTGCATTTTTGGGACGAAAAGTCTGGGAATGAATTGTCCGGGGAAGTGACGTACTAACTTCTAGTAAGCAAACAAGCGACACCGACTTAGTAAAAGCAGGTTTCCTTATCAGTGGTGTGAAGCGACGCTAATCGTACGCAAACATAATCACTCTAGGTCAAAAAATAATTTTTCAACTGGAATGTCACTCGCTCCGAAAAGATTTAGATTATCTTCCGATATGAAATTGTGCACATTGCTTGGAATTGTTCACAAAATTGGCCGATTTTCTACACCAACATAATAAGATCGTAGATCATTCAGCGTTGGTAGAACGAAAGTTAATTGACGAAAGTTGCGATTGAAGAAAGTTAATTCAATGAAGCATGGACATGCGCATGAATGACCAAACTGTAACAGTGTTGCCAACGGTGCATCCAGTACTTTAGTGCTTTATCCTCTAGAGTGTGCGCGGGCTATCTTGAGTTCGCTGCAGAACGAACACAGATATTCGATTGTATGTTTTTTGGCAGTAGAGTGCCTTGTTGATATCCAAAATGGTTACAAAAACAATGGCGGCCGTCGATTAAAGCCGCTCCCTCCAGGAAGACGTAGCCGCTTATAAAATACTTCCATGACTCAAGATACGCCCGCACACACCAGAACTTTATAATTCTAATTTAAATGTGCACCTACGGGATGAAAACATCACTGCTTACTACTGTTGTCGCTGTTTTCGCAAACGACGTTTAAAGCATGTTAGCAGACAGTTAAAAGAAAACAGGCACCACGAACGTTGTGAGGGATTGCCAGGGACCCCGAACAGCGTGAGCAAGCACTGCCTAGTGGTTAGAGTGGGCGGCTGCCAGCCATACCAAGTGAACGCCGGATCGGGGAGAAATTAGCATACCTGAACAATACGGCTGTCAAAACAAATTCGTGGTTTTTTTTTTATAACAATTACAAGTGATTAGCCACGAATAAAGGGAACCCATAAATAAAAGCAATTCCACAACCTACGTATTATACGAATTTATTCTGGCTTTTGTAGTATCACGTAGCAAGTATGAATCGTGCTGAAGACTGGAGGCTGCCATCTTGGAAAAAAAAGGTTAGCGGAAGAGCACGGACATAAAGATGCTTATATACGCGAGTTTGAATATAAAACGAACCTAGGCCTATTTTGGTTAGTTCACACGTATGTAAATGTAATGGTTTTGCTGTCTTGTTTTTTTCCCACGTACTAGACTATTTTGCTACAATCACTCAAACGTATGTAAATGTGGCAAGAGCTATACACGCACATGACGCACGAAAATAGGGAGAGTGTATGTCCTTTTAAGCATCACAGTTCACCATCACCACAGTTTACAAACGGTTATAAGCGCAGTTATTAATAATAAATTTCTTCAGTGAATCAACCAGCCCATTAAGGAACCTGGCCGGAATTAAAACAAGGAACAACCATGCAAAATTGATGATTTTGTTTTCAGGACGCTCACACGACAATGCCTTAACCAGTTCGGTGGTAGGCAACACGTCGCCAAAAACAAAAACGTCGGTAGTGAATGGAAACGATAACGTATCCGTTTTAAAAAAATCACCCTCGATTTATAACAACAATTCGGTCTGTATCAGACTCAGTTCGTTAAGTACGCTTCACGCCAAACTGGTGCTGTTAAGTTAAAAGTCGCCTTTTTGGGTGAAATTATGCTAAATAGCACGGCATCTGTACGGATGCGTGCGTTTTTCGAAGCAATTACAGAAGATTAGCCAGGAATAAAAACGATATCACGCAATTTGCGTATTAAACGAATTTGCTTTGACAGCCTTAAAGTAACACCGTTCGCATGCCGAAATCGCAGTGAAGGTTGGTGACTGCCATCTTTGGGGAAAATGTTCGTGGAATAGCAGAGAGAAGTGAAGCTGAGTCGTTCAATTATAAACATGAAACGAATGAAAGTATTAAACACCGCTCATATTTTACTTATGATTACATGCGCATATCATTACGAGCTAAAATGCAGCTTCTCCGGATAACCTAGGTTTCCAGCCACCTACGCGGCTTTTGTTTTCAGAGAAAATATACATAACATCTTCATCGTCCCTCTCCCCTCCCCGCCCCCTCACCTCGATTTAGACCCACCAAACTCACTTGAAATGAGTCTGGTGGGTTTCAATCGAGGTGAAGAGGCAGGGATGGCGGACGTGAAGGGGGGAGGGGACACGTGAAGGGGGAGAGGAGAAGGGGAGGGGAGACATTTCGTGTCACCAACGTGTCAAACGAGCGTTGGTGACACGAATATCATGGCGTAGATAAATTCAACCTTATCCACGCAGAAATGTTTTGTCTAAATGAAACTTAATCCAAAAAGTTTTTTACACGCATTTCTTCAAAAAAGACGTTACTCACTTTTCAAAACGTTTTGCTAACATTACCTTTTTACAGCAAACTGAATCATTTACAAGCAAAAAAATTCAGGGCAGCAGTTGACTTCACAATTTCAAGTTCACTAGCTACGACGCTCGCATCGCTCCCTCTTTTGGAGTCGTCTCGCTTCACTCGAAGAGGTTACTGATCGCTCTCCACATACTAACTGACTGATATTTCATGCCTAAAGAAAAATCTCTAAATCAGGATTAGATGGCTACGTATAGTTTGTCACTATTCGTCTATTAGTGCCATTCCTGACTTGTAATGCTTGTATTCAGCTTGTGTCTGTTGGATCTACGCTCGAGGATACTTTTGTAGAAACTCGTGTACTGCTGAGCTACGCTCCACACCAACAAAAGATCAGGGTGTGCACCTTTCATAACGCTTCAGTTCATAAACAAACAATTCCAGACTTGCAATGTTGGCATTCTGTATCTACATGTTGGATCTATTATGCTGGGGCCAATGACTTTTTATCCTACGTAGTGAGAGGGCGATCGTAATTTAACCTGTATAGGTAAAGAGAAGTCCAAAACCAGAAGTGACATAAAGAAGAGCCGGTAGAGCTCGTTGGAGTGTACACGATAATATGTCGCCAATTGTGGAAACACCGGTCGTGCATTTTCTGGAAAAACCCACGTTAAAAATACACTCCATAGGTTTTGACCTAATAAACAGGTTCGGAAAATATCACTCGTGCCACGATTTGTCTAGGCATGCGGCATATCTGTCTGAAACAGCGTTGAACCATCTTGATGAGTGGAAGGAGATAGCTTTTTTTCCTTGCCAAGGCCGACTGAAGTAGGAATCGAGTGTCTCGCCTTCTGGGTTAAGGGCGGATTTTATGCAACGACTCGTCGTTGCACTCGCAGCAAGAATTTAATCGCGATGGCAAAGGTGGCGTTGCCATGGTAACAACGCTACCTGGATTAGCCAAATCCGACATCGTTTGAGTAAATGCTTGCACTCTTATAATCCGTGACAATGAGATCAAGAATTCCTCTTGACGAAACAATTTTTGTCAGTCGCTTCTGAACTCGCGTTATTAACTGTTTTCGTAGCAAGCCGGTGCAGCTAAAACCGCCGCCATGTTGGAATTTCGGATGATCTCTATAGCTTCTATACCATGCGCAATGGCTGTTTGCCGTGACGTCACCATCAGTTAGCCAATGACGAACGAGAAGAACGGCTGTTTGGCCGTCTGTTTGGACTAGCCCAGTCACGTGATATGCGCGTCACAGCAAACAGCCATGGCGTGTGGTAGAGCTGCGAGAATGTAAAAGCGAGTCGTTGCGTAAACGTGCCCTTACGCCAGGTCACATGCATGCTAGAAACTTGACGCCTCGTAGCGTAAATGCTTTTGTAAAATAAGGTTCTGGAGATGTTGAATCAATACGCCTGTAGCAGGGAAACAAAATCCACAGCTTCTCTCCCTGACGATGTTTTGACAAGGGATGGAATATGAAGCGATTGTTACAGCATAAACACTCCCATGTCTATGCATTCATAAGCTTCTCTCAAACCCAAAGGGTTGGCTTCCCTTAGCCGAATCGATGAAAACAGTACAACTCCCGGCTGGCGGAGAAGCCTACGGTTTTCTGCAATAAATATGCCATTTAGTGGATTGTGTTGGTTTCCAATTACGAGTCTAACTGACCTCGAAGTTTGAGATTTATTAAAGTTGGGTTTTTTAATAGCTAGGACTGGGCTGCAACACGAAACCATTTCATTTCGATCACAAACAACAACGAATTGAAATTAAGCCCTCGACGGCGAAATAGCAATCATTTCAGCGCGATCAAGGATTTTCAGCGGCCCCAAAATGGCGACGTTCAATATAGGTATATAATATGTCAAGCGCTTATTTCTCCTTGTAGCGTTCTCTTTTGCGATTTGTTGTTGAAATCTTCAATTGTTGCGCAAGTTTATAACGTGTGACCTTGCTTTCGACGCATAAACTGCCTCTCAAGTTGTTCTTTTATCATCGTGCCAATCCTCATGACAAAAAGCTGCAAAGGCCTGCAGGTCATATAAAAGTTTTTGATATGTCTTCTTCAAAAGCGCCAATTATGAATTTTAAAATAGTTGCTGTAGCAGTCTCATACTAAATTCGGACGCAGGCCTAAGTGTGTAAATTGCTATTTATGTTGTGACGATATACATAATTTCCTTTATACTTTGTAGGTTTATTTTAAAACAGGCAATAACTTCCTAACATTTTTATAAGCTAAACTTAACCACCTAACCACCTGTAGAGCAGTGACATTTACCGCCATATTGGCACCAGTATGGGTTTTGGAGGGCATAACAACAAGGTGCACTACATAAAAATGGAGGGAACAACTATACGGAAGAGCGGATTTCTTAGGCGTAAAATAACGTTGTTTTCTCCAACAACAAAAATCGCGCGTTTTAGGTCTAAGAAATCACTCTTCACAGCATCGGCTTCAGTATGACGCCCTTCTGTTTCTCTCTGAAGTGCCCCTTGCAGCTAACCCATTAAGGCTCCACCATAGAGTTATATACAATAATACTACGTCGTGTCACTGCTCGATATAATTAAAAATCTAACGTCATATCCCATAGGCATCTTCAGGAGTCTCTGCAAGACTGCTTTTACAAATTTTATAGGCTTGTTTACCATTTCCCCGTCCTACTTTTACAATTTTTTGGGGCAAGTGTCTCACAATTTTTATTCGGTGATCTATTAGCTTTAATTCTTTCCATTTTTATATCACTTCGTTCCGATGGCAAGTAAATTATTGGCAAACGATGATAATTTAGAATGGAGTGCCCTCTGTGTGTTAGGCCAACAGCGAATGAGAAAGCGACAGAGCACAGTTATTACGTATTTTAAAAGGTGATTTTTCGCTGGCGACAAATGTTCAAAGAAATATTGATAGCGAATATAGAAAAGTAACAAAACGTATATAGCGTTAATTGATTTAAAATTAGTTTTTTATTGTAAAGTATGTTTTTCACTAATTGAGCCGTAACTGGCCCCTATTCAGCTAAAGTTATTTCACAATTTAAAGTCGTTATTAATGTGGAATCCGTGGTGTTTATCGCCAAATGAAAAAGCAAAATTTGTTGCTTTTTCTTTTCTTTTTCATTCTAGACTTTATTCCTTATCATATTTTTTATCGTGGATATTTTCCCCTATGACAAACGATGTCATGAGCTACTTTTCTACCACTTCACGTCATTGTTTTTTTTTTTTTAATTTTAAATGCAAATATGGAAAGGTTGCTATGTGACATTTTTCTGTCAAGTTTAGCGTCCGTTCTACTCAACGAATCGTCAGCATTATGGGTTGGGATGCTACGCACTTTTCAGCTAGCTGAAATCAAGGCCCAAGTTTGGCATTTTTTTTTGCCGGGGGGGGGGGGGCACGGAAAAAAAATAAGTCTTTTTAGAAATAAGTAAAAAAATAAAACCAGCGATTTGCCTTGCTTGTATTAGCATGATAGACGAGAAGGAACGATTTCTCTGCTGACCTCATGGTCCATAATCGTTGCGCCTTGATAAGCGGAGTGGTTACAACGAGTTCGCGGGTACGCAACGATTCACAATGGAAAAACAAAAAATTCGTTAATAAAAAACCAATCATTTAATGACATAAAAAGCTAAAGCATAGTGTGAAGAATAATATAAAAATGCTTAAAATCAGTAAGGGAGAAAAAAAAGACTGCAAGGCGCGGTAATTAATAACACAAAGTCTAATAGACGTAGAGTCGAACATCATAAACTATGTTCACTTTAAGTTTATGTTAGTAGGCTACAGCATGGACGTTTCTTGTTTTTTATTTCTGATTTTTTTTCTTGTTTCACTGAGTTTAAGGATTTTTTTTATAATGAAGCCTTAGACTTTGGGAACGCCGGTTTCCCAAGCCTTCCTTATTACGGTTTATTACGTAAGATGACGCCAATATTACGTAAGATGACGCGTGCTACAGCGTGCAGTACTGTACTCATGTTGATGTTAATGTAACTGACTAGTGGTATGTATGATAATGTAGTTCTGTAATCCTCAAGATCAGTGGTCTAGGAGGCAGATAGCTTAGTTAAGGTGCTAGGTGGAGATGAAGTGGTAGTGACGCACAAGAAATTCTATGTCCCACCTGTGGTGAGAGCTAGCATGAGCTATTCGTATAAAATGACCCTGCAGCCCCCTTAGGCAACAGTTTGGGAGATAATCCCTAACCAGCTATAACTCTCCTGAAAGCCTTCAGGAGACCTTCAAAGAACCGAACGGGGTGGTATTGGAATAAACCTCGAGTTTCCTCCTTTCTTCGTTTGGGATAAGTGGGGTTGCACATTTTTGTCTACGGTTTAGCGTTCTAGGTTCTTTCCTAATTTCACTGTTTATTTTTTAGCTATCAAACGAGTGAGATGAAAAATCTAAACACACGCTAGTGTGTCGCACCAAGTTAGGCAACAATCATCACAACAAACACCACATCAATTCAATTGTCGAGGTTGTAAACCATTGTAGCGCGGCGCCATAGCGTCAGTGTCTTATATCGTGAAGCATAGTTGGGAACATTTCAGGTACTTGGGGAAAAATATTTCCCCGATATTTCTTACTGAGTCCAGACGTAGTTTTTTTTTCTGTTAGAGCCATTCGGGTATGGAACTCCCTACCTGACACACTAGTTACTAGCAAGAACGTGGCTACCTTTCGACAAAACCTTGCATCGGTTGCACTTACCATATTCCTAAAAAGGCCTGAACATGTCCAACTTTCTGTATGAAATTCCCCCTCCAACCTGCTCTCTTCTTCGGGCTGTGTTTGTGTTTTTTTCTTAAATTCAAGGATGGGTATAAGTGGGTCTTGACCCCTTCCTTCTCCTGACTAATTTATTTTTGGTCAAATATTCTATTATTATTATTATTATTAAATAATAATGCGGAAAAATTGTGCTGAAATCAAGAGCAACGACCCACATGACAAAAATTAACTCGTGAGGAATGCCAGCTAAGCTGCTTTCAATGCAAAATCTGACCGTCAATTACGTTGAAAATGTGTACCTATAGCTAGCTAATTCTAGTCCGCTCATCCCCATGTTAATTTCCATAGGGTGATTATTCATCGATACCGAAGATAACGGGAAGATTTCCAGCTATGAAATTGGACGAATGGCTGCAGTACGATACGAACTGCATACCTTTTATGGTTTGGAGCCTAGGGTGTAACGAGGATGGCGTGGGTTGGCGCGTAAGTACGAAAATATTGTTACAACCATTGTTAGTATTGTCGGCATCGTCTCTCATTGGAAGGCCAAAGTTCGGACAATGACAACGTGTATACTGACGTGCGTGCTTAGCCACATACTAGTGTAGCACGATAAATCTAAGCAACGTTGCCAAAGAAATTGTATTCACGTTCAATTTACGAAAAAAAAACCAACTCTAAAAACAAAGCAAAATAAACAAAGCCAAAAACTGGTGAAGAGCCACCAAATTGAGAGTGGTTCAGCCCTTCAAAGGAGTGATATCAACACACCAAAACTAACGAAATAAAACAAATTACAACAAAATTAAAACCAAACCAAAAACTTATAAAGAGGTGACCAAGTTGAAAATGGTTCGGCCTATAGGCAAAAGGTAGTAGCAAATTGTTGAAAACCAGTTGATGTGCCACTTTATTACACATCTGCACGGTAGTGGACTTGAGTTAATACACAATTTTAAAAAAAGGACTGATATCATATCAAAACCCAAAACTGGCAAAAGGGGCCGCCAAGTTCCGAATGGTTCGGCCCTTCAAAGGAGTGATATCAACACACCAAAACATTCGCCAACTTAATCGCACCGAATAATACTTTGGACGTTAAATGAAAACTTGAACATTGCTACCGAAAGTAGCAACGTTCTAGTTGTCATTTAGCCTTCGAACTATTAAGCGGTGCGGTCAACTTGCCGAATGTTTTGGTGTGTTGATATCACTCCTTTGAAGGGCCGAACCATTCGGAACCTGGCGGCCTCTTTTACCAGTTTTGGTTTTTGATATGATACACTTGTTTAGAATGTCTTGGTGAATTAAACAAACGACACCTCTACAAACTGTACGACAATATATTGTTTATTTAAACAATCGTTTAAACAAACGAAATTAGCAGTAAATTTTTACTAACAAACAAAGAGAATGCACTCTACGTCAATACATAATAAATCATCATAATCTACTAATATAATACCCAACCTCAGGAATTAATCATCAGCATCAGCAGCAGCAGCCGACAATTAAAAGTAACGTTTTTTCCATGGTTACAATTTAAAGTAACGTTTTTCTTTATTATTCGTGCGCATGCTATGTCTTTGCTACGGTGCCTAACAATTCTTGGAGCACGTGTTATGTATTACAAACTTTCGCCCAAACAGTTGATTGTCGATGGGTAAAATAAAAGAATCCGTGTTTCAGCTAAACGCCTAGTTTTAAACCAAAGTAAGCTACGTTTTTAATTTCGAGGCCTCCACGAAATTGGCAGCTATTAACGAAAGAATGGTCTATTTATTTCATGGATGCAGGCTCTCAGAGCTGAACGGAATTGTTTCAAAGTAGCTACAATTATTACCCTAATGTGCCCTGTTGTGTTGTTAAAGATAACACACATGAATTGTTTCAAAGTTAATCACGGAGACTAACACCAGTTACTTTAATAACAAGACGAAACACCGGGAGAGGCTAACTCCAGGAAATTCAGTCACCGTGCAGCATGCGTGGGTCCAGCTAGTTAGAACAGAAATTTGTAAAGGAAAATCTGTATTTCCAGCCGCGAGTTATATTGTCAGTTCTGAAGAGGGGGAGGGGGGAGATGAGGCTTAATGGCGCGTCGACAGCTTGGTCATTAGCGCCAACCTCAGTCACAGTGCAGTGGTCCGGGTTGCCACTGCACCACACATTACAGAGATGTTATTCAAACCCCTAATCTAAATCTTGTCATACATCTGTACCTCCTGCAAAAATTGAAAAACACCGGACAGGAGGACAGACTCAGTTCTGAAGAGAGAATGAATGCTCAGCACGCAGTATCTCTATTGATCCGAATTATGAAAAAATATAACTGACGATCTTCAAAGCCGGTGTCTTTGTGTTTTCATTTATTTAAAACTTCAGCGAGCTTCCATTTTAGATGAAAATAACCGCTCTCATTCGTGCGTAACTGGTTTTTATTTGTAAAAAAAAAAACCATCTTATTTTCAAATTTCGTTTTTTCAGGCATTAATTATTTACAGTGCGTGCATAATATATTGCAGCGAATTACAATTTTAAAATAATTTCTTAGGATTTTGAACGTCGTATTTTTTCTATGTATTAATTATACAACGCTCCGGATAAAGGTTCGTACGTTTATGCAGTCATGTTTCAAGACTTAGAATTGGCAAACAACGAACGGGTAATGTTTTGTCATTGTATATGAGCAGAAATTTCGTCTTGACAACACAGTGATCGCTTTCGTTAGGAACCGGTTAAAGAAAGGAATATACGGCAATCACAGCGAATACTATTTTTTAAAAAAATAGTCCGTTTCGGCACCCAGGTCTACGATGTTTTCAAGAACAAAACCCGACATTCATTGATTAGGCATAGTATCATCGAGACTTTTTTTTAAAACGTCTGAAGCTAACGACTACTATGCAACACGTGCAGAACTGTGAGTGGTGATGGTATTTGAGAAAACAAATGAAAGTAAATAACGGGAATATAATGCAAATAACTAATAGTGAAGTGGGTTTGGAGTGGCGGAGGGGGGGGGGGAACAGCATCCTGTACCTGTAATACACAGTTATGCACTTAAAGATTATTGAGTTGGAGGTATAAAGTTTCTAAATTTATTCGAGGTAATGTTTATCGAAAACATTATAATATGGAATACTTTTTTTTAATGTTTGAATTTTTTTTTTTATGTTGAACGATGGAAGTTTTGAGTTTTTGAAGGTTTGGTCTATGGATGCGCTAGACATTTCAAAAATTTTGTTCGTTTTGCTTGACCGATAAGTAATCGCAGAATATTAAACTTGCAGAGTGGTATTTCACAACAAGTTTCCGTGCAATGTATGGTTGTTGGCTAAAACCGGCTGGCAACCACTTGCCAGAAATAATAAATAATAAACAAATTGAAATAGTGCTAACAGTTGTAATGAAATGTGAAAAATCACTGTGAAAAAAATCCATGCTCTCGGCCTCTGTTTATTATGTTAATTTACCAAGGTTAAATTGTCGTAATAGGCCATGAAAAAAACACTTTTGTTGCACATAAATCATTACGGCCGGACGTCTTTTTTAATTTCGGTTCCTCGCTGCAAAATACAACTCCTGGAGATAAGAACCTTTACGAGCCTGTACAATATTTATCAAAAATACACTCCGTTAATGTATGAGGCGACGTGGTAAATAATTGACAAGGACATCCAGGTGTCAAAGAAATTCAGGCCCATAAATTAAATTTCACAAAAGCAGAAGAAGTAAAATGAAGACTCACCTCCAACCAAACACGAAGTTTTCGTAAACTTCTTTAAAAAAGTTCTGGATACAACCGCTCCTTAATTCTTATGGGCCGAGTAATAAAGGCCCATAACCACTGGTTGGAGTGCTGTAATACTGTGGTTCACGTTGGTATCATGGTTAATGATGAGGCAGTGGAAGCTGGAACTACGACGTCGGCGACGGTAGCGACGATCGGGGAGACATTTGAGTAACGACGGCGAACGATTCATCCACATTGCCGTTTAGGAGCGCTGAGTTTACGGCCGTCGTCGAGCTCGTAGCCGTGAGTATCGAACGCCGGTCGGGCAGCAACGAGGCTGGCTTTCCCACCGTGCAAAGGACGTCACTGATTGGCGCTGCCACGCCGCCGCTATCGTCACGTGAGCAAGAGAACACAGATGCAACACCAGTTCGTTTCGCTCTTCGACTTAGTCTTGTCGCTGGCGCCCGAATGGCCCGCACGCCGCGTTCGGCCAGGCAGACGAGGCCCCGTTCCTTGTTACTCCTCGACACCCAGCCTTCAATGAAGTGACGTCACAAGCCGCTTCGGGCTACGTCACTCACGAACGAACGGGCAAAAGTTGGGGCGCGCGCCTGTCCGAAGCCAGTCGTCGTTGAATCGGCCTTGTCGCCGACTTTCGTCAGAATGAGGTGGTTGCCACGTGTCACCAACAAGACTTCTTGTCCCTCGGTCACGTGTTCCGGAAGTGTCTGTCTCACTTGTTAAGGCGACACCAAACGAAATCTGCAACAAGAAGAAGAAAAGTCAAGGTTAGCCTAATCGGTAACCTTTAAAAAAGAGGTCGTGACGTGCAGGGCCGGACTGGCAGCCATGGGGGGGGGGGGGGGGGGGGACTTGCCGTTTTAAGGTGGCCCC
>JAHWFP010059978.1:0-17116 GCA_023313725.1 Lithobius niger | reverse complement strand
GGGGGTGGAAGCGTCGGGTTTGCAGAGGTAGTCGTCGGGAATGATGGTTTCGACTGCCTTAAGAAGGTCAAACAGGGGGATGGTGGTTGGGTCGTCGTCGGTTTGGAGGGAATCCTCGTAAGGGTCGAGCGGCGGTTGTGCAAAATTGACTCGATGCGGAGGTTGTCGGCCTAAGGTGGAGGCAGAGTCGAGGTCGTCTTCAGTGTTGAAGATGATGGATAAAAGTCTCTGAAGGTCAGCTGTGGAAATATTAGGACGGTGTTTCTTTGAAGGCGGTTGGGGAGAAGGCTGTTTCCGTTTGCTAGCTTCAATGTCAGAGGATGCAATCCATTCATGGACGTACGAAGTGGCCTTAGAAGGAGGTTTCTCCGTTGGTGCAGAAGGGCGGTTCTTGTAGGAGAATTCCCTGATGGAACGGTTCATGAGACGATGAATTTCCTGCGTGGGCAAGGGTTCCGATATCGGTCCAGGATGCAAAGCTGACGACAAGTCGAGGGGTTGGGCATCATGTTGCATCATGTTGCATGTTGGGATGAGAGATGCCGAAGTAGATGGAGGCTTCTGAGCGCAAGGCAAAGGTGAAGCTGATTGATCTTGGGTCAATGATGCTGTGGGTTGAGGTAGAGACGGCAGCACAACAATGCTGGGATCCGGTGGCAGCGGACTTGACGGTGAGGAATCCATAGTACACCGGCGAACGATGGTGATGTGAATGATGCGGGCGGCGAACGGTCACGATGATTGACGAACGAACAGCAAGTGACGAGCGTCTAGGGCGAACGATGAACAGCCAGCGGGCGAACGATGATCGAGCGGCGAACGGGGAAAAATGGCGTTGAGGCTTGTGGTGATGGCATGCGAACGACGAACGGGAACGACGAACGGCGAACGACGAACGATGAACGTGAAGTTGAAAGGCGAACACGCAACGCACGACGACCGGCAGCAGGCAGCGTCGAAGTTGTAGGCAAGGGTACGCGAACGACGAAAGGGCTGCGAACGGTTAACGGGCTGCAAACGACGAACGAAGAATGGCGAACGGCGAACGGGAACGATGAATGGAGGGGAGAGCTTCTTCAGGCGACGTCTGCGACGAGAGCTTGAGGAAAAGAGATGACTGCCAGGGGCGAGCTGTCTGCTTTTATAGGAGGACTGCGTATGGTGACGCATGCGCAGTAGGGTTGCACACTGGCCGGATCAGTAGAGCGAAAAACCTCAAGTCATAAGGAGCACTCAGGAACTGAATGCAATTTAATTTACAGGTAGTAGAAATTTTCGACCGACGATTAGAAAGCTGTATTATAAACTAGTAAAAAAAAATGATTTTTTTTTTAGAATTAGAGATTTTTTCAATTAAACTTATAATGTTTGGGCACAGGTGGGCATCTCTAACATTTTTTTTTGAGATTTGTTTCCTTTTGGGCGAGTTCCGCACTATTACGATTTGAAATTTCAAAATAGCATTTTTTTTATCCACCGTAGCATACAACTGTGGAGATAGTGTGATAGTATATAAGTCCGTGATACAACTAAGTCCGTCGGACGTAGTGTGATAGTATATAAGTCCATGGTCGGATGTAGGAGTATCCATGTTGGAACCCTTGCTACATTTATTCCATCCCTTGTCACAAGACCAGTTGGGAGAGAAGTTGCAGGTTTTGCTTCTAGGCTCAAGGCCAGTTCATCAAACACCGCAAGAATCTTATTTTATCATCACCAAAAGAGGCGTTAAATTGCCGGCCCGAGCGAAACCGGCGTGGAGTGTGGTGAGAAACGTATTTTCTACCACAGTTGGCCTTGGCGTAAACAAATGAAACTCCTACGTCATTTCAATGCTACTGCACGCCAGAATGGCTTTGGCTCGCTCAGACACAACAGGAACGATATTTCATTCTCACATGTATTTATCAGTATCAGGAGGAGAATTTGTAACTGTAAAAAGTCCCTACTGAAACTTGTTAAAAACATTCCTATTAGTTCCGTCTGAGTTTTCAGAGGGCGCCACGCGTTCCAACTGGTAATTTTTACTTATTTTTCAGCCCAAACGTAAAGTAAACTAAATTACAACTAAGCTAAACTAAATAATAATTAAATACAAGCTATTTTCGTTTAGTTTAGTTTAATTTTAGGCTGAAAATGAGTAGAAATTCCCACATAAAACTCATGGCGCCCTCTATAAACTCAGACAGAACTAATAGGAATGAATCTAAGGCGTTTCAGAAGGGGTCTCAGTCATAAATTCTCCTCCTCAACCGTATAAATTCGTGTAAGACGGAAAGTCACAAGGGGGCACTTGTTTTTATCGATAAATGTTCTCAAACCCGAGTTGCACTCAGAAGATGAAAGAATACCGAGCGTGTAACTGGTATTGAAGAGAATCCGCCAAGTTTTGAAAAAGCGTCGGCCTTTGAAAGTTGTGATATCATTCAACCAGAGAAAGTCGATCTGCCAAGGTTATTCTTAATAACCAGGTTAATCACACCGACTGAAAGTTAGAAAGTTAAATGAAAACTAGAATGTTGCTACTCGCAGTAGCAATCTTCAATTTGTTTTTATTTAATGTCCAAAGTGTTATTCGGTGTGATTAACTTGGTTAATCGGATTAACCTTAGCGACCTTACCCCAAAGCCTTTCAGTACTTTCAAAGGCCGACCGCTTTTGGATACGTGGCGGCTTCTCTTGTACTAGTTTTGTTTTTGAGTGGATATCACCATTGGACTGTGAACAAATCAAATGCCACACCGTCTTGTACCCATTTCTGTCATTTTTTTCTGATGGAATTTTATGTCTATGAATTTTAACATTGGAATCCTCACTCCAACAAAATTTAGCAAAACTAAAAAATTTATACATCCGTTCCTATTCACAATTTTTCGACGAAACTTGGCCCGATCGCTTATTCCAATTAAACCCGACATTTATATAAAAAAAAATTATGCAATTCTGTGCAATAGTAAAAGTAGGGAGCCACACGTAAATTCGAGTAAATTTGAAAACTGTTCACTTCTTGTTGTTCTGCTACCGTTTCAGAAAAAACTATTGTACTTACCTAAATTCTGAAACATGATCTAAGTCGGAAATTTCCTGGTCCGTTATCCTAAAAGAGACCACTTTTTCAATTGGTCGAGCCATTTCGGAGGTACGGGGGTGAATTTTCTTTATTCGGGGCCATGGCCCGCAGCTATGCGCCCACACTAACAAATAAAATTAAATTACAACCACAACTCAACAATGCCAAATATACACGTTCTCCTCTGATTTGAGTCCCCTTCTACCACTACGCACTTACACAAACAAACCTAAATCTAGGGATCCATTTTATTGTTTTACATTGTTTTAAACATTGTAATTAGGGAACACAGGACATTAGGTTTTTGTAGGGCGACGCAGCGATTTACCTAGGGACCCAGGGTATCTCGTGCTCTCTTGTTCCCCGGGTGGCCGGTTGCAGTGTGAAGTGTATAGACGGATTGTAACTTTAGGTCTTTAGTCTTAAGTAGTTTTAAGTAGTTTTAGAGAGAGCTCATGGTGTTTTAGGCCGTTACGCTCTGTAAATAAAATAAAAAAAAAATTAGGGAACAATGCCAATCAGCAAACGCCAGCTGCAAGGCATAAATTGAACAATAAAGAAATGCTAACAATATTGGTGAGCCATGCCAGGTACATTCTTCGTGCACGTTTTATGTCTTTGCTAAACAGTTGACTGTTGTTGGGTTAAATTAAAGAATCCGTGCAGCATTGGGCTGGATTGATACTTGGGTGGGTGACCACCTGGGAATCTGGCTGTTGCAGACACAGGGCCTTAGGGTTTCGGGCAGATGACCAGGAGTGGTTAACGCTCGTTAAACCCTTTAAACCCTTTAAGAATCCGTGTTTCAGCTAAACGCATATAGTTTTAAACCAAACTAAGTATCCAAACTAGAAACGATAGGATGGCGTATTTATTTCGTAGATGCATGCTTTCAGCGCTAATCTGAATAATTGTTTCAAAGTTCACTCCTTTGTAAACAAAAAAAAAATTACTGTCCAACAATTATTCACCCGCGCCAAGTTAGGCAACAAACATCACACCACTAATTCAATTGTTGAGGACATTGCCATAGACATAAAACGTGTACACGGATTGCAAACAAAAACGTCAAGTGTGCCGTAAAAGATAGGTTATATGATTAAAGTTTCACTTTACTTACTAAAGTGTCCACGATAAAAATTGATGATTGTTAATTGAAGACAGTAAATGTACAATTGAGAAAATTGCATCTGTTTAAATGCTGTTGTGCTTTAACAATAATTTAATTGGTAAAGCACAACAGCACTTAAACAGATGCAATTTTCTCAATTGTACATTTGCTTATTTCAATTAAAAATCATCAATTTTCATCCGTGTACCTTTTAACAAGTAAAGTGGAACTTCAACCATACTATAACCCATCTTTCATGGGACACTTCAATTTTTTTGTTTGTAATATTTAATAGTATGTAGCCATGCAGTATATAATTATTATTTATATTATTATATTTACCCGGGTGGCCTTGACCCGTGGTCATGCGCTCCCTGCCAGCCTAATCACCAAGCACTAAACATTAAACACAAACTACTATGTACAATACATGTAAAAATCACCAATACCAATTAATCTTTATTGTTTCTATTTCGTGAAATTGTAGCATTGGGAGTGTTAAAAACAACTTTTCTAGGCTGGGTGAGTGTCGACCCTGGGACTCTGGGGTGGAAGTCAGTGACCTTAGTCAATAGAGTATCAGTGCTAGTTAATAAAGGGTGGGTAATACTTGGCCTTAGAGATAAATGTTGAGTGATGTGATATTGTCCCATAATTCAGTATCGTTTGATGACAACCAATGTCACTTCTCCCCATAATGCACTTCGGTCGGCAATTGTGATGTTTAACGGAGAGGTACCATGATGTGTTTTGATGGCTGACACGTTGAAACATGTTGGGACAGTCTTGAGAGCAAGCCCACTCTCCTTCCATGCTATTAAATGACCTCAACCTCCCATGTTAAAACCGACATTTCGATGCTTAAATTCTCTGCTGACTTTCAATATTTTCTACTCAAATTTAGTATACAAGCTTTATTGGACTTGGTGAACATGTGTCCGAACTTTAATTTCTGATTTGACACATCAGAGTTCCGGACTTGAGCTGGAATCGTGGTTTTTATTTTTGGCTTGGATACGTTTCTACTACGATCTCTACAGATTTGTCTTATAAAGCTAACTCTAACTATAACTAGCTGTCTCTAACTATTTGTCTTATAAAGCTGGTTCATGGCTCATTTTACAGGTATTGCTCTGTAGATGTGCTCTTTCTATAAGGCATTTTCTAATTGGTTAACTGGTTCAGGTGTTCGGCAACCCTAAACAACCAGACTGATTGTTTTAAACATTGTTATTATTCAACAATGCCAATCAATCAGCAAACGCCAGCTGCAAGACGTAGACTGAAGATTAAAGAGTTTGTTCCATTGGTTTACCGTTATTGATAAAATACAACCCATTAAAACAAGCTAATCTGAACTGCTTGGTATGCCAAAGTAGCACGAATTAAAAAACAAAAACGAACTCGTTTGATGCTTAAGGAAAGGTTTAACTGTCCAAAGTCAAATCATCAAAGGAACACAAATAAACTTTCCTGTAAGGTTTCAAATACAGCAGTGTTGTTGTACTGTTTAGTCCACGTGAAACCTTACAGCTGTATCCAACCATTATACACGTAAATACAATTAACGCCAGAGCCAAAATTTCAGAACTTTTATACCAAAACAAAGGAAGAATGATGTAAGGCTTCACACTCAACTACTTTCTTGGCTACATTTTTCAGTGTTCTTCAGTCATATCATCTACTTTTTGTTCATCACCCTACTGATGATACATCAGTTTTCAAGTTTTTCAAGCACTTTTCCAGACAAGGAATTTCATTATTACTTTCCAGGACATTTCCAAGTTTTCAAGGACTCATAGAAACCCTAAATTACCTGTAGAGCTGTGCTAAGTGCACTAACACGATTAGTTTTTAAACATTTTTCAGCGATGTCGTTTAGCCAATTCAATGCACCGATCATTAGCTGATCTATTGTCTACAAAAGTGAAAATGGTAAAAACATTTGAATACAGCAGGAAGGTTTCACATGCACTATACAGTACAGCAACACTACAGTATCTGAAACCTTACAGGAAAGTTTATTTGTGTTCCTTTGCTGTTTTGACTTCAGATCAGTTAAACCTTACCTTAAGCATCAAACGACTTCGTTTTGTTTTCTAATTAGTGTATATAGTTCAGCTGAAAATAAAGAGCTCAACAAGTGTTTGGATACAGTTGGGGGTCCCAGTTCTGTTAAACCTCTTATATGAGAATTTTACAACACATTGCGCTAGTATATTGGTAAATGAATTAATTTAAAACTGTGAAATATATGAAGTGGTGTCATTGACATGTTTTCGAATAAATACAATATGCTGTTCTGTGGCTTTCTCCAAGGCCTTTATTTTAAACCATTTATTTATTTGGGTTTGAAACAGTCATCGAAACCAATTTCGACGACTGTCTCAAACCCAATTAAATAAATGGTTTAAAATAACTGAAGTTTGGGAGAGTGTCAGTCAGAAAGCAATTTTCCGAAATTCTCACATTTCGTGGAAGCCAAATAAATAAATACACCTACTGCTGTCGGTCACTCTCATTTGATGATTGACCCCCATCAAGACATAGTCATGGATATGTCACAGCTGTGGGTTACCACTGTGGCATTTCACTTTTTGTGGTGGTGAAGCTTGTCTTGGTCGTTATGTATTTTATTTCGACAAGGCATCTTGTACTTGCTCTGAAATGTGAAAAAAAATGTGTCACCATCAAGTCCACCTCATTAATTGTAATCAGTTTTTCCGTTAAGACAGGAGTGGTAAACTATTTATTATCACCACGGCTGCCAAACTGAGTAGATTATGCTAATGCTCAAGTGCCTGGGAATCTAGGAGGAGTTCAATCTTTGTGCAAGGCTAGCAGTGAATCAGTAGCAAAAACACTGGATTTCTTTCTCACAGTGTAAGAACTTACATTTTACACAAGTCAGTGGGTAAGATATTTCCAAGAAACAAGATCATTTCCTGGGAAACCTATTACTTGTGGCAAGGCGACTTGGTTGATATAGACTTCTTAGCTAAAACGCAATCAAAAATACGCCTACTTACTTATGGTAAAAGACGGTCTGTCCAAGTATTAGTGGTTGTACTACTAAAAAATAAGCAATCTGCCACTGAAATGAAAGCTTTGCAGAGCATTTTAAAAGAGGGGCGTAGGCCTAGTAAGCTAAACACGGATATGGGTGCGGAATTTGAAAGCAGGTTGCTGACTGATTTCTTTAAGAAGAAGAATAACATCATCTATACTGCTAAAGCGGAGAAGAAAAAGGCCATGGTTGAATTGTTCAATAAAATACTGAAATCTTGCACGTGGAGGTATTTTACACACATGAACATGCTGTGCTACACAAAAGTGTTAAAACAACTGGTCATACCCATCACAAGAGTGTAGGGATGAGACCGATTGACCTCAACAGAGACAACGACACAGAGGTGGTAGTGCATTTGGGGGTTGATGACGACATGAGGAAAACTCTTACCTCAGAGTATAAATATCCAGTAGCTGCTTGTCAGAATCAGAAAGCTTTAAGGACATGTCTAAGAAAGGCTGTTTCCCCAACTGGACTTAAAAGTAAATAAATAAAGAAAATCACAAGGTGCGCCCGACTAGTAAACGGGAAGTCCTGGGTTCGAGTCCCAGTCGGGGCAGTTGTCTTTTCTTTCTTTCTTGGACCAGTGTATTGTGTATCCTCACAAGGACAGTCTTTAATGCAGACTGCTTGCTTCGTGGACTTAAAAGTGTTTACCATTACGAGTAGGATACCTAGAAGTTCTCCCATCTACAATGTCAAAGATACTAACGATGATGTGTTAATAGGCTTCTTTTTTTTTACGAAGCCGATTTACAAAAGGTCAGAGTGGATAAAGACCAAGTCTATACATCAATGAAAAACATGAAAAACGTAATGGTGTCAATCAAGTGCTCGCCAAGTGGAAGGGAGTTCCAAAGTCTATGAATTTGTGGATACCCGCATCCTCTTTGGTAAAAACAAAATGAATAGTTATTGTAAGTTATTGTAGTTATTCCATTCGGAAAAGGAAAGGAATGGGCACAAGGCCACTTACAACATTCCTGTGTGTTTACAAATCAAGGGAAATATAACATTTAAAAACAAGACTGTCAAAATAACTTGCAGGCAAATCCTTAAGCTTAGCTTTAAAACTCAAAAACGAAAGGGCCATAGCAATTACACATGGCAAAGCGTCAAGGCATTACCTTCCCTTATAATGTTAAAATGGAGGAACCATGTCCTGATAACATTACGCCTCTATCTTACACATTAGAGCTGCGTTGAAAATGGGAAGTTGCATTGACAGAAATGTTCATCCTCCCATTTGTGGCACAACATTGATATGACAACTTAAATAATACTGTCTAAATACTACGAGAGTATCAGGGAAGATGGCATCCCGTCTTACAACACTTGAAACTAATGACCCGCGGAACTACAACAGGACATCCACCAGTCTAAAAACACTGCTAGGGTATTTTCTCGTCCCAGTTGAAGTTATTTCCAAATTGTTTTACCTCGATTGTTTTCCGTGAATACTTGTTTGTTTGTTTGTTTGTTTATTGAGAGCCAAGAGGACCTACAAGTCAGACGCTCTATTTTAAAACTAACTTAACCCTACACTTAAACCGATACTAAATTACCGGAAGACAAGCATGAACAGGATGCCAGGGCATAAACAAGCAAGAAACAAGCTCTACAAGGTGTTACAAGGAAGATACCGCTCCGCGAATACTCAAAGGGTTTCAAAGGGTTTAACAAGCGTTAACCACTCCTGCAACACTCCATTACCCACGAATACTCCATTTGCCTGCGACAATGCAGATTCCATTATGAATCGACACCTGCACACGCTAAATCTAGACACACGCTAGTGTGTTGCCATCAAGTAACAGGCATGGGACAAAGCATTGAGAGAACATGGACATGAATGCATATTTCTTATGCTATTTTTTTTACAAACAAAATAGGGTGGAGAATGGACAACAGTAGTATTGTTACACCGAAATTTTTTGTTGTATAGGGTTGAGTTAGACTGCTTAGTACTAACAATGCTACACTTCGGTGTACAAACCTGTCTCGTAACTGATTCAGTGCTATTCGAGATTTCAGTCTGTAACAGTTCCAATGCAATTCGAGTTTGAAGATTTCAAAATTTTTCCCGTAACAGATTTCAATGCTGAGGCGAGCCTACCATGACGTTGTTGTGTGCAGATTAGTATTGAGCTAACGCTGGACAATGTTGCGCGTGTCGTAACAGATTTCAATGCTGAGCGAGCTAACATGAGTTGTGCGCGCGGCAGTATTGCGGGTGTAGGCTAGTGTTCTGCGCGCGCGGCGAGTTGAGTGTGTTGGAGGAGAGGGGGGAAAGAGAGGCATGCAGTGAGCGCTTGACTATAGTTTTAAAGATATTTTGTTGCGTCCAACTGGTTGTCAAACAAAATTGTCTATAAGGAAAGACAATTTGTTGATAACTATAACGCTTTTTAATATAGATTCTATTATTAAAAATGAATCAGAGATGAGTCAAATGACTCAAAAATATATATTACGAGTAAAAACTAACTTACAGTCTAACTCAAAAATATATATTACGAGTAAAAACTAACTTACAGGCTAACTTAAAATTATGGAAGAGAGAAAATGGAAGAATTTTAATAAACAAAAGATAAAGGTAGGACTTTTTTATCAACGAAGCTAAAGGGTAGTTAAAAATAAAAAAAAGAGGATGGGGTAGATAGCCTAAGTCCTTCAAATTGCGTTTAGATTCATTAAAGTTATATCGTTGGGCCCGTCACGATGAATGTTGTTTAAAGGATTGTTTTTCAATTCTTTAAAAATACCTTCGGCAATGGCATTGCAATGTTCAATATCATGATGATTCCACCCGCGAATATGATGTAGCAACCCAATTTCGCATTCTAGGCTGTGAAGATAAGTATGCTGCATTAATAACATACTGATGAACCAGGCGCGGCGCATTCGCACGGTACCTAGTATTAGTTCTTGTAGCCTAGTTTCCGTCATCCCGTTCGGAAAGACGGGATTTTTAAAAACTTCCTCCGTTCTCACTGATGGAAGTACGTTTCTAATAGGTCTTTCCGCTGCTGGGACATCGCCATTTTCATTCAGGTTGTCTGGCGGAGGGTAGCAACCAACAATCTCGTAGCATTGTTCAAACAACTGTTGTTGACGTTGAGCTCCGAGCGCTGAGCGCAATTGTAGAGCGAGCTGTTGTTTCATCCATTTCCGCTTCTTAGTTTTGACAATCGACTGCCATTTGTTTCTCTTACCTTTACGAGAATGCTTCTTCCATTTTCGCGATGTAATAATCCCAGTACTAGTGCTAGGTATGGCTTCAGCTTGTGCCGAAATCGATGGGTTAGGGCTACTTTTTGTCAAATCCGGGGTGGGTAGGCCTACTTCCGTACCAGTTTGTGATACATCATTTGAATCTACTTCCCCATTGGACTCGTTGCTCTCTTCCGACGAAATCGATGGGCCAAGGCTGACTATATCGTCAATTTCCGAAGTTGTATCTGACTCACCCCTTCCTCTCGACGGCGGACTAAAGCTGGCAGCGCTATCAATTTGGTCGTTTTCAGAATCCGACTCCACGTCCGAACCGAGCTCGCTTGGCGACGCAGGGCTGTAATCCATACCGTTTAGTTGAAAATAAACGGACTGAATAGATTTCTTCTACTGCGAACGTAGGCTAAATAATAATAATAAAAAAACAAAAAGAATATTCGTAGGGTACGCCTCTTTCTACCCTTAAGGCTACGAGCGGCTTCCTTTTTACTTGTCCTAATTTATCTAGAAAAGTTTGCGAATGGGCGAGTGTATTATTTTTTGCTCATTAGTTTTGTGTGGGTGTAACGCGTTTCGCCCTTACCCCATGAGCGAAGTAAAGTTATCTTTTAGGTTCGTCATACGAACGTGCTTAGCATTTTCTCATCTTATATGAAGTCCGCACCTCCCAGTTTTAAAACACATGCACAAAAGTGTTCCCACCCAAAACATTAGCGTAGATGGAGGGGGGGGGGAAGAACGGAGGCTTATTAAAATTCACTATCCACCCAGGCTATACATCCATAAATGGTCACGAATTTGGTTTCATTGGTCTAGCTCATACTATATTGCTTACATAAAAAATAAATACCTTAGCTTAAGTACGCACCAAACCTTCAGGTGTGCGCTTATTAAAATTCACTGTCCTGAGGGCTGTACATTCCTAAATGATCACGAATTGTGTTTCAGTCGTTCTCATTGGTTAACTCCATAATATATCACTGTTATAAAAAATAAATTGTCTGTACAAACTCTTACAAAAAATAAATAAGGGACAGCAAGTTCTTTAATATTCACCTTTCCCTCCCCGGATGCAGGTAATTACGAGTTGCTTTCCCACACATCCGGCTGAATTATTATACATGTCGATCATAAAAAAATCAAACATGCATTTCTGCTGTAGGCAAGTTGGCTCGCCGTAAAAGGCGTGGGAAAGCGTATTTTGCATCCGATTGGTCAGATGCATAAATTCCTACGTACGACCGAACCGTATAAATACTGGCCCCCAACCTTCGTGCGGCCAACCATTTTCGTCCCGGGACACGGACTCAACCTCTCCGACTAAATGTAAGTAATAGATATATCTTAGTTTTTTTAATTTACAAAAAGTTTAATATTTTTTTATTTAGACCTAGTGGGTTAGCGCTACATTCTAAAATAAGTACGTGTGTTTTTTCTTTTTACTTAGAAAATATAAATCCCACTCAAAATATGGCAGACGCAGAACAACTGTATCCCACTCAAAAAATGGCAGACGTAGAACAAGTAGTTGAAAAGCAACAACAAGCTATCTTTTTAGGGGGTGATACTTATATACAGGCCTCCTCGTTCATGGGGAAATGTTACATACACATACGAAAAATGGTCATCCCAGCCAGCGCTCTTTGGCCGTCCCGTAACGGAGTAACGCTCGACGTAGAGGCTTGGCAGGATTATATTCGAGTAAAGGATGCACTCAACGAAATATTTTTAAGCAGAGAGAACGATGGTGCTTTTACACGTACATGGCCGCTCGGAAAAAGGGTTAAACTTATTCTGAACAGGCATTCAAATTTCTACAAAACAACACTACTTTTCCTCAAAGACGACGGAAAAAATATAGTTCTGGACCAAAAACAGTTTGGCGGTCTTTTAAGTTATCAACATTGTATTACAGAGAGGGTCAATGAAATTGTTGTTGAATTAGAGGGGGGTTCGCAAGTTTAAAAAATGTATTTATTTCTCTCTCTCTCTCTCTCACTTTCTTCCACAGTTGCGATGGATTACTACGTCGACACGTTTCCACTTTCTGGGTTGAACACACTACGTGTAAAGCCTTCCGTAACTGGCATTCAAATTATTATTGGCCGTCCGTCCAAAAGCGTGACCATTACTCAACAGGAATGGATAGCAATTATAAATAAAATATACAACCGTGAAGCTGGTCAACAGTTAGATCTGAAGGTTGGCGAGTTGCATTGTAAATTGGCTGCCGAAAATGTTATTTCCCTGAAAGCTAGAGGCTGTAGTGTCGTAGTTAACGAATTGGATTTTCTACATCTTAAATACTTGATGCCACTCGTGAGCGAGACAATTGCTACGCTACACCGGAAAATAATGAACACTCTTAGTGGGGTTAATGAGTGTGCTTTGCAGTCAGCCCACGCCCAACCTTCCACCAGCCCGCCTGCAGCTCGCAAGCGGAAAGACGGCTTTAAATCAAAACCAGCGAAAAAAAATTTGTAAGTCGGCGGCAGAATGCCCTCCAGCCAGCCCATCTCAAGCGAGCGATATCGTTGAAATTATTGAAGCTACAATAGTGGAAGAAAATAAAGACGAATGTGGAAAATGTCTTCAAGAAATTGCACATTCTATGTGCGAAACTGTTACAGATTTTCGCAAGGATTGTCCAGGTTGTGAAAAAAATTCCCTTTCGCAAAAAAACCACGCTTGCATTTTACACCCAAAAGCGTTTAAATGTAAACAACTATAATTTTTCTCTTCATTTTCCACCCAGTTTGTCCTCCAGCGTCGCTAACGCAAAGCCAGTGGGGAGGGGGGAGGGGGGGTGGGAGAGAGGAGAATGACAGCCCACACCCTTCTTACAGCTCCGAGCCAGAACAGGTGATTAATAACGAAGCATTTAGCATTACTAAATGTCGCGGTAAAAGGAATAAAAAATTCAAAACAACGGCAATAGTATACGAGGTCAAACTTAAACCGGTAACTCCTCAGTATTTATCTGACAACGGACTAGACCCATTGCAGTACATTGATAATTTATTCGAGCAAATTTTCGACCGAGTCCTATCTACTGTCCATTCTCACGATTTGGTAGGAGTGACAATTTGCGGGGATGGATTAGAACACTGCTTGTTTCTTCCTTTTATTAAAAAGCAAAACTTCCTAGTTGAGAATTTGTTAGTTTTATTTCTAAAACTGAACCAGTCAGCAAAAAGTTTAGACATTTTTTCAAAATGGGAGGTTAAAATAACAGTTATCGATACAGCAGACGGTTCTGGCACGTTTCCCAAGAAAAAACAGGCACGCACGAACGTTTCCCTTTGGTTGGAATCGGGTTCCCATTCTTCCATCATTTATATCAAGAATGATGAAGACAATCTCTGCCTATCTCGTAGTTTGGCGGTCTGTATGGCTCACTGGGATGATCGACCTTTGTACAAGAAACTGCGAAACTCCTCCCAACTCCAAAAACAACTTGGGATACAACTCCACGAAGTCGCGTCAGTAGCGCTTCGCCCTGACGGGTACAGTTTAGTAGATTTGAATGAATTTCAAAACTATTTGTCAACTCTCGATTTTCAGATCGTGGTATTCGAAAGGGTAGGAACTAAGTGTCAAATTGTATACGAAGGGTCACCGGGTCGGAAAAGAATATATCTGTTTCTACACAACTCTCACTATGTCGGAGTCCTTAAACCTAGGTTCTTGTTCGGTAGTCGTTTCTTTTGCCACGTATGCATGCGTCCTTACAGTCACAAAAACCGCCACAGTTGTAAACGGTTTAAGTGCTTCAGTTGTCACAGTCCCAAATACCGGTGCTTCCTCAAACAATGGATCCAATGTCCTATTTGCAACCGACTTTTTCGCAATAGTGACTGTTTCAACAGACATTTTTCCATCCAGCCACCCTTTAAAAAGGCATCCGTTTGTAGATCTCTACACAAGTGTAAGATTTGTTCTTTGACATATCAAGGCGTCCGAAACACATCCCATCACTGCGGAAAAAGACGGTGCAAAGTTTGCAAGCAATGGGTTCTGCCTGAACACCGCTGTTATATTCAACCATTACCCATGCCGAGAAGAAGGGTAAAACCAGCTCGATTTATAGCTTACGATTTTGAAACGACGCAAAATAAAAGGGTGCTTGACCACAACGACAAAGAATTTTTCCTCCACGAAGTAAATCTCGCAGTTGCCAACATAGCCTGCGAAGCATGTTTTACTTCCGACAGTTGTACGTTATGTGGTGAAAAAGTCGTCGTTTTCGCCAATGGCAATAGCACTTTGGACGAATTCTGCGAGTGGTTGTTTACAACGCATGGTAATGATGCGGACGCATGCGCAGTCGCGCATGCAGCTTCGGGATTTGATTTAATATTAATCGTGCGCTGGGCGCTAGATCGTGGTATTAAGCCGTCTTCAATCATTCACAGTGGTAATAAAATCCTCACGGCAAAGGTGGAAGGGCTACGTTTTATTGACTCCTACAGATTCATGCCACTAAGCCTAGCTAAATTGCCAGCTAGTTTGGGTTTGGACGCCTCGGTTCGAAAAGGAGTATTTCCACATTTCTACAACCGCCCTAGCAACTACAACTACGTAGGACCCATTCCGGACTTGGAATTTTACGATGTAGACAGTCTCTCACCTGCAGGTAGGAAAGATCTAATACAGTGGCATTCTGAACAGAGAGACAGCGGTGTTGTTTTCGATTTCAAGAAAGAACTAATTGCTTATTGCAGCAACGATGTTGCCGTTTTGATGGCCTGTTGCGTTAAATTCAGGGAGTTGATACACGATATATGCCCATTTTTGGAACCGTTACATACCTGTATATCTCTCCCTCAGCTGGCCATGACATTGTTCAGAACGTTATACTTGCGCAAAAATACCATCGCCTGCATCGGGTCCCACGGCCAGCACCCTGCCAGGCAATACTCGAGAGAAGGCATAATATGGCTGAGTTGGGAAGCTACTCAGCGCGGTATTTTTATTCAACACGCTGCGAACGGCGGTGAAGTCAAACTCGGAAATGGGAAATGGACGGTGGACGGTTTCAGCTCGGCCGAGAACATCGTCTTCGAGTACCACGGCTGCATGAGCACAGGTTGCCCCACCTGTGTACCGAACCGACTGCAGAAATTACCGTTTAATCAGCTTTCTGCTCAAGATGCGTACGAAAAAAGCATCATCCGTCGCAAAGCGCTGGAAGAAATATTACACATGAAATATGTTTGCAAATGGGCGTGCGAATTTCACGAAGATGTTAAAAAAAATCCCGAATTAGAAGCGTTCGTGAAGTCTTTCCCGTCACTCCCCTCTGTCCTACAACCTCGTGAGGCATACTGCGGCGGACGGGTCTCCACTTTTAAACACTTACATTCCGTACGGCCGAACGAGCGAATTGTTGCCCAGGACATTACCAGCCTTTATCCGGCTTGCATGTTGTTTCAACGTTTTCCTACGGGGCTATATCAAATCATTACAGAGTTTGGAGGTAGTACTAACATCGAGGCCTACTTCGGACTCATTAGAGCGGTTGTATTAGCTCCTCGTCGGCTTTTCATTCCGTCTCTTCCTCTCAAACACAAGAAGAAACTCTTCTTTCCCCTATGTAGAAGTTGTTTGGACAACCCCCCTCCACCGCCACACTACGTATGCAAACATAACGACGTGCAGAGAGCGTTCGAAGGCACTTTTGTCAGCCCCGAGTTGCAGCAAGCGGTGAAAGACGGTTATCAGATTGTACGCTTGTTGTGTGTGTATCACTTTCCACAGAGCGAGCAGTACGATTTCGAACACAATGCTGGCGGGGTGTTTACTGGATACATTCAAACATTCTACGCTCAAAAGCTGGAATGCGAAGGGTACCCCAAAGATTGTATCACGGAAGCTGAGAAAAAAAGTTATATCGATCGTGTGTATCAAAATGAGAAGATTGTCCTGAACCCCGAACATATTAGGGTTAATCCTGGCGGCAGGCTCATCGCTAAAGCTCTCCTAAATAGTCTGTCAGGCAAGATGGCGCAAAGAGAAGACCAAATATCGACGAAATACTTCGAGGAGCCGAGGGAGTTTTTCAAATTTGTACTGAATGCGACAGAAAGGATTACTGATGTAGACTTTGAAGGCGATTTAGCGCTAGTTAGGTACAGACCCGATACAAATTTGAGCGAAGGGAATGCGGCAGTAAACGTAGTTGTTTCTGCATTTATCACATGTTATGGACGTTTACGTTTACTCAAGATATTAAGACAGTACGAACCCGGGCGTCAGCTATATTGCGACACTGACAGTGTAATTGCCTTACATGTAAGTACTTTACCGGCACCGCAGAACGACCTACGTCTAGGCAGTCTAACCAACGACTTGGCATCATTCGGTCCCAACGCTTATATCACCGATTTTTGTAGCAACGGTGCCAAAAATTACGGCTATCTCGTTCATACCGAAGAGGGTACGAAACAAGTTATTAAAATCCGGGGGTTCACGTTGAGCTTCCGCAATGGACAGATACTAGACTTTGAGCTACTCTCCAGAATGGTTCGCGATTTGGAGAAGGGCCAGACTGTTGCCATAACGGAGCCTCATAAGATTGTGAGAAGAAACAATCATATACTTACTACGGCACAAACCAAATGTTACAAGG